>BSBM01001365.1:6345000-6610000 GCA_027924585.1 Larix kaempferi
AGACAAAAATAAAACAAAAATCCAAATAGGTAAATACGCCAAATATATAAATATGAATAAAAAATTTATTACCTTAATGAATGTATGCCGGTCATGGGTTTTAACCCCACCAAATTCACCTTTCTGGTTAAGATATTATTTATGTTTGAAGAAAAACCCTTGGGAAATTTAATACTTTGAATGACCTCTTTTAAATCATTGCTTTGATGCTTTGTTAATAACCATGGAAGGTTATTTCGGTCTCCATCGCTATTTGATTGAATCACAGTCCACATTGCATGATTGGATTCCTCAATATCAGCACAAAATTTGACAATTTTTTCTTTATCCCTCCTGCCATCTATGATTCTCCATAATGTTTTTGTCACACTTCCCAATATGAATTGTATCAAACAAATGAGCATTTTTTAGCTGCTCATAGTAGGGAAACCTCGTGAATGGAGTGGGATACCATTTCATTCTTGGTGGAAGCCCATTATTTCTACCTTCACGGTGAAGACATTGATGAAGCATAAAAAAAATGACAACAATAATTATCAAACACGATAAATAAATTTAATACTTAAATATAATTTCAAAATCAAAACAATATTACATATACAATACACAAACAAATTGCATACCTTGATGATTTCTGTTATACTCCAACCTCCATAGATGAGGTGTCATTCTTCGTGGTTTTAATCTAGTCTCTTCTTTCCCATTGAAAATATATTTTTTTAGTAGTATGGAACCTATGGGACTTCGACAGGAAGTGCCTATACTCATCAAACACCATCTTTCCTAAATATTTTGAATAACGATACTTCATCTTAGGACCACAAATTGGACATGCAAATTTACCCTTTGTTTGAAGACCTGCAACATATGGATTAATGCCAATTATACGATGGATTATTAACCAAACATGCATGATATCTTCAAAATAATTAAGAAGTATTAAAGTAAAAGGAAACGTTAATACATACCACATATATGTGTTAGTTTGGGGGCATCATGAATTGTCCATACAAGCATTCCACATAATTGAAATCTCTTTTTCCTAATTGGTTTACAAATGTCATACATAGTTATACCGTTCCGTAACTGTATTAGCTCATCGATAAGAGGCTTGATATACACATTCATATATTTAACTTGGTACTTTCCTAATTGTTTGAAATTACACATAATTACTACCATGATATGTATATATAGGTAAATAAATAAATAAATTTATAGTATGCAGAAAACAAGACAAATGAAAATGTCACATTCGAAAAATTAATATAGACAAATACCTGGAACAATCATTGTCAACATTATGTGCTCCCTCTTTATTGACATCCAAGGAGGAATGTTATTGTTAATAACAAAAATAGGCCACAGTGAGTAAATAGATCTAAGCTCTCTGAATGGATTAACATCGTCGGCTGCCAATGGAAGCCTAATATTACGAGGTTCATCTTTAAAATCTGGCCATTTTCCTCAATTTCCCTATAGGCATATCCATCTGTAGGCATTCGAAGAACACCATATCCACTTCTATACCACGCATGGTAATCCATAAACTGTTCTATGCTTTTGCACCTGAACAGTCGCTGCAAACGTGGAATTATGGGAATATGACGAAGAACCTTTCGAGGAACCATTTTTGTTACTTGATCGGTTCGATATCTACTAATATGAAATTCCAGGCATTCAATTTTCGACGCATGTTGTCCATAATATATAATATGGTCATTAGGGAATGCATATACACTTTGATACTCCATTCCAATGTCTTTCATAACAACAATTTAATCTTGATATGTGCGAGGTTGAATATTTGACGATGGTAACAAAAATTCACCTAACAATCTACATCATAAAGATTAACTAGTTAATGAAAAGAATATTAATCGTAAATATTACTTTCTTATTTAACACATTAATTAACGTTAAAAAAGGTGAAAAGGTAAAACTTTATGTATATCTGATGAAACATATTACACACAACAAAATTTGAACCCGAAATCCGACTAATTTCGACGAAATTGATCGTGTCATCGTATTTCACCTTTATAATTACGAAATTTTTGTAATTTTTTTTAAATTGACCTCTATAGTTGTTGAATTTCCGACGCCCATCGAATATCTGACGACATATGTCGGATATTCGATGAATTTCATCGAATTTATGGCGTATAGGTTATAACAGTAACTATGATAACTTTGTTGGATATACGACGAACATTTAATTTTAGAAACTATAAATTATAGAAACATTCCGACATGTTTTCTATACAAGTGACGGTTTACGGAAATTATAATCTTCGCACGAACTATTTTCTATACAAAAATCCACAATTATTTCAATTGTTACTGTGAGTAAAAATAGTGAAGTGTGGAGCTTGATTTTTTAAAATTGATAATCATTAGTCAAGTTCTGTATCAGAAAATGTCACATAACAATATTCCTGATCTAGACGAACAAAATTGACAATTGCTTGCTAAATTGTGGGATGGATTGAAAAGAAAGAGTGATGGGAAATGTTATTTTCGATGTAGTCAATGCATGGGATTCAAAATGAGAAGAATAAATATCACAACAGCCATAAGACATTGTCGGGAACATGGACATGCTGAGGGGGGACATGACTATCGTCCATTGGTAAGTTTTTCATTATATATGTCTTTATATTGATAATTTTTGTAAATGTATGTATCATTTTAATATTTATTATATTAACTAATATCTATTGATGGTTTCATGTAATTATAAAGGAAATACTGCCTACAACATATTTCCTGGAGGATGTGCTTTCAGAACAAGTACCGGAGGAACATGGAGCTATGAATAATGGGGAACAAGTTAATGATCATATTGAAGAAGATGATCATACTGATAACATAGTTGAAGATGATGGTACAAATACATTGATCCATGATACATTTAATGTTAGAATGGATGATGATGATGATGATCATGAAAATTATGACTTTGATAATGTTCACGATTTACCTCTTCTTGAGAAGGCATACGAACCCCCTTATGAGGGCTCCAACAGAAATCTTCTCTCTGTTATGTTGTTGATAATGAACATGAAGGTTATGAATGGTATTTCAAACAAATCAGTCACACAAATGTTAAGGTATGTAATATATTCCATCACATATATATGATTGTGATAAATGTTATATTTTTTCATCTAATAATTTTATTGTTAATTCATAAGTAAAATTAATACAGATGAAATATGTTTCATTAATATTATTTATATATTATATTAACTAGTTTTTTATTTTAATTTGTTGTAGCTTGATAACTGAATTTTTGTTACCACCATTAAGTATTTTACCTTGCACATATCGATGTTTATCTGCCATCATGAAAGAAATTGGAATGCAGTATGAAACAATTGATGCATGCCCCGATGACCATGTTATATATTATAATCAACATGAATTTGAAATAGAATGTCCAGAATGTCATATCAGTAGATATCGAACAGATCAAGTGACCAAAAAGGTGCCTCGTAAGGTTCTTTGTTATATTTCCATTATTCCACCTTTGAAACGACTGTTCAAGTACAAAAACATAGCATAATTTATGGATTACCATGCATGGAACAAAAGTCAAGATGACATTATTCGAATGCCTGGAGATGGTTATGCATTTAGAGATTTGGAGGAAAAATGGCCACACTTTAAAGAAGAACCTCGTAATGTTAGGATTTCTTTAGCAACATATGGTGTCAATCCATTTGTAGAGATGTGGTTTATTTACTCGGTGTGGCCTATTTTTTTATCAACAATAAAATTCCTCCATGGTTGTCAATAAAGAGGGAGCACATAATGTTGGAAATGATTATTACATGTATGTGTTTACAATTTTTTTTTTTAATGTAGTGGAATCTCATTTGCCGTATTTTGTTGCATAATTTCATATATACACTACAAAATTTGAACCCAAAATCCGGCGAGAAAATCCGACGAAAAGGACTGTGTTGTCGGATTTCACCTTCAAAATTACGAATTTTGATTAATTTATAGAAGGATTGGTCGGATATCCGATGACAGTCGGATATCCAACAACTGCTGTTGGATATTCGACAACTATCGTCGGATATCCGACAGCTCTGACGATGCTCAAGTTGTCGGATATTCGACATGTATTTCATAACGATAACTATGCCCAAGTTGTCGGATATCCGACATGTATTTCAAAACTGTAACTATGCTCAAGTCGTCGGATATCCGATGAAGAATTATATTTTAAAATCTATAAATTTAGAAACATTCTGACATGTTTTCTATACAAGCGACGATTTGCGGAAATTATTTTATTCTTCGACGGATTGTTTTCTGTAAAAGAATACATAATTATTTCTATTTTTTTTGTGATTAAAAATAGTGAAGTGTGGAGCTTGATTTTCTAAGATCGATAATCTTCATTCAATCTCTTTATGAGAAAATGTCAAACAACAATATTCCTGATCTAGAAGAACAAAATCGACAATTGCTTGCTAGATTGTGGGATGGACTGAAAAGAAAGGGTGATGGTAAATGTTATTTTCCATGTAGTGAATGCAGGGGATTTAAGAGGAGAAGAATAAATATCACAACAACCATAAAACATTGTAGGGAACATGGACAAGCTAAGAGGGGACATGAATATCGTCCATTTGTAAGTTTTGCATTATATATGTTTTTATATTGATTGCTTTTGTAAATGCATGTATTATTTTAATATTTATTATATTAACTTTTATCTGTTGATGGTTTCATGTAATTATAAAGGAAAGACATCCTACGGCATATGTTCTAGAGGAAGTGCTTTCAGAACAAGTACTGGAGGAACATGGAGCTATGAATAATGGAGAACAAAATAATGATCATATTGAAGAAGATGATCATATTGATAACATAGTTGAAGATGATGCTACAAATACATTGATATATGCTTCATTTAATGTTAGAATGGACGACGATGATGATGATCATTTTGATGATATTCATGATTTACCTCTTCTTGAGAAGGCATACGAACCCATTTATGAGGGCTCCAACACAAATCTTTGCTCTGCTATATTGTTGATAATGAACTTGAAGGTTATGAATGGTATTTCAAACATATCAGTCACACGGATGTTAAGGTATGTAATATATTCCATCACATAATATGTATGATCGCGCTAAAGGTTATCACTGTTCATCTAATAATTTCATTGTTAATTCATAAGTCAAATTAATACGGATGAAATGTGTTTCATTAATATTATTTATATATTATATTAACTATATTTTTATTTTAATTTGTTGTAGCTTGATAGCTGAATTTTTGTTACCATCGTCAAATATTTTACCTCGCACATATCGAGATTTATCTGCCATCATGAAATAAATTGGAATGCAGTATGAAGCAATTCATGCATGCCCCGATGAACATGTTATATATTATAATCAACATGAATTTGCAACAGAATGTCTGGAATATCATATCAGTAGATATCGAACATATCAAGTTGTTAGGATATTCCTATACTCCATCCTAGTCCTACCAGCATTTTCATCCTTTCCATTTTCAGTCTTGCATGCATTCCTACATGCATCCGCATGCTCCCCAGTCATCAGGTTGATACCTCCAACACCTAGTCCCTAGTCTTCCATCACTCAGGAGCTTATTTCCACTCAGATTGAGCCCTCCTAGCCAGTGATGCGCCCACATCTCACCATCCACTTGAAAAAGGCGCCCTTCTTCACCTACCAGTCCAATTGTCTTCAGTTAACTGAGTTCTCTCCTTGATTTTAGGCTTGACTCACTCTTAACTGACCTTACCACTCTGATGGACCTCCAGTGTGACTAGACTGCTCATTCTGACTTCAATTAGCTCCTCATGCGCCCTCCACTGAGCCTCCTTCATTAAGTTAGTTCCAGTTACACTCAGTTACACCTACCACACTCAGTTAGACTCATTTTGACTGATGGTTGACAGTTACTTGAGCATTGATGACTCCATTGATGATGAGATAGACTACTAGTTGTGCTCTGATGACACTCCAATGATATTTTGATCACTCCATGAAGGCCAATTCGAATTGCCGCCTTGGCATTCGAAGTCCTCATGCATTGTATTATTTATTTGTCCATTTGTGATTAATGAATTAGTGTGTGTGAAGTTATTTTGCTTCTATCCGATTTCTACTGTATTATTATTCTGTTGCTCATTTTACTGCATTGACCACTCTTAATCTTATTCCTAAATTCTTTCATTGTGAGGTATACATCAGCTCTTAGATCTGCTGTGAGGATTTTCACACAAGTAACAAAAAATGTGCCTCGCAAGGTTCTTCGTTATATTCCCATTATTCCACGTTTGCAACGACTGTCCAAGTGCAAAAACATAGCGCAATTTATGGATTACCATGCACGGAACGTAAGTCAAGATGACATTATTCGAATGCCTACAGATGGGTCTGCATTTAGAGATATGGAGGAAAAATGGCCTCACTTTGAAGAAGAACCTCGTAATCTTAGAATTTCTTTGGCAGTAGATGGTGTCAATCCATTTGCAGAGATGAGATCCATTTACTCAGTGTGGCCTATTTTTGTTATCAACAATAACATTCCTACATGGTTTTCAATAAATAGGGAGCACATAATGTTGTCAACTTTTTTTTTTAATGTAGTGGCATCTCATTTGTCGTATTTTGTTGCATAATGTCATATATATATTTTTTATTTTTCTCTTGTGCATCGTTTATATATCTAAATGGTACTCATAATTATATATTTTATATGTTCAAATCAATCAAGTAAGTACCAATTTAAAGATATGAATGTATATATCGAACTTCTTATTGACGAGGCATCACTATGTATGACGTTTCTAGACCAATATGACAGAGACAATTTCAATTCCATGCAATGGTTGTATGGACAATACATGATGCCCCAGGGTTAACCCATTTTTGCAGTTTGTAATTATAAGTTCCACTTTAATTGCATTTAATTTTATGAATTAGTTAATATACTATGCACGCATGTTTTTTTAAATAATCCATTCATTTTATATATAATTATAATTGACATAGATAATCCATCTCTTTATGTAGGTCTTTAGACAAAGGGAAAATTTGCATGTCTAGTTTGTGGTCCTAAGATCAAATCTTGTCGTTCAAAACGCTTAGGAAAGGAGGTGTTTGATGAGTATAGGCGCTTCCTCTCTAAGAATCACGGGTATCGAACTATCGAAAAACATCCGTTCAATGGGAAGCAAGATACTGCATTAAAACCGCAGAGAATGACACCTTATCTATGGAAGTTGCAATATAATAGAAATTGTCAAGATACGTATGAATCATCGTATATGAAATGTTATGTATTTTTTTATTGTGTGTTGTTTAGTGTAATTGACATTGATTTCTGTAATTTCTTTATAAACTACGATTCATGATGGCCGTTGTGATCATGAAGGCATTAATGGGCTTCCACGAGGAATGAAAAGCTATCCTAGACAATTCAGTAGGTTTCCATACTATGAGCACCTACAAATTGCTCATCTGTTTGATACAATGAAGAATGTGACTAAATAATTATGGCGAATATTGGATGGAAGGAGTGAGAAAGAAAAAATGTCAAAATTTGCACAGACATTCAAGAAGGCAACCATGCAATGAAATACGTCATTCAATTTCATAGCAACGAATACCAAATTAATATAAAATAACTTCCATGGATGTTAACGGAGCAACAAAGTAATGTTGTAAAAGAAGTCATGCAAAAAATTAAATTTCCCATCGGATTTTGTGCGAACAAGAAGAATATCATAACAAAGAAAGGTGATTTTGCGGGGGTGAAAATGCATGATTGGCATGTATTCATGAAGGTAATTATTATGGTATGCATATAATTATTGTTTTTTATTTATTCCAGTGCATATTGTTGGTATTTTGTTTGTCTACTCTTTGTTTAAAAAATGACACAATTTGTATATTGTTACAGTATGTTCTACCTCTCTCTCTCCTAGACAACTTCGACAACAATGTCAAACAAGTTATATATAATCTTGAGAAATACATGAGGTAAGTAGCGATTTTTTGCATGCGCTTAGTGTTTGTTTAATTCATCGTAGAACTTATATTTTATTTTTGTGTACTAATTCATGTTATGTAATATAATGTTTTTTTCGTTAAATCTCGTGATTGGTTTGCATCACTTGTAGATGGTTGTCATCTAAATAAATCCATAAAGAAGATATAAAGTATTGGAGGAGAGAAATTCCTTGTCTCATGTGTGAAATGCAGAAGCATCTACCTTTGGCATTTTTCAATGTACATGAGCACTAGCTCATACACCAAGTTGAGGAGATTGAATTGTGTGGACTTGTTCACTCAAGGTCCATGTGGATGGTTGAGAGGCACTTGAAATTTATGAAGGGTTTGATTAGAAAACGAGCACGTGCTGAGGGTTCTATGATGGAGGGATATATGGTATACCAAAACATGATGTATATTAGTGAATATATTCCTAAATTAGCGTCAAAGCTCAATTTACGTCGTATTTGTGATCCAGAATCCAATAACAATTTCGAAGGGGAGTAGCCGAAGGGGAAAGGTAGATCGAGGAAGGTGAAAGGTAATTATTATCTAGTGGAGATTAATTAATATAAACATTTAACTGTTGATTTTTATGTATATATCATACATATTCTGTTTTTATATTCAATATGCATCAATTAAGAGTGCATACTTGGTTAAGTGAATATACATTTGTATTGAATTTTAAATATTTTATTGTCATCAAAACGTTGATCGAGAGTGGGATTCACTTCATTTATACATCACAAACAATCTTGACTGGATGAAGGTATGGATTGAACAATGTGAACATTCTGGTCATGGAATATCATGGGAAGGTGTGGCTTCATTGGTTAAAGCAACACATCACAATGGAGATACCAATCTTACACAAAGGGAAATCAATTTAGCATATGGTTTAAAAGATAAGCAGACAAGCATATTAATCAACCACACTATTTTTTTTTTTGCAAACATATTGATGTACACGTTGATTTTTTCCATGTATGGCATAAACATGCACTTAATCATAAATATTGGATCATTATGTAATCTTTTCGTGTATGGCTTGTTGTAGGTGAAACACCATAAGGCTATGTGGTGTAATGGCTGTAGATATTGCATCAAAAACTTGGATGAAACGAAAAAAAATCAGATTGTGGGATATATGCAGTCTTTGAGGTGACCAATGTTTCCTCTAAAAGTGACAAACATCCAGAACTCTCAGAAAGTCTATACTATGGGTATTTGGAAGATATTCTTCAGTGTGACTTTAACTCCTTCAAGGTAGTTCTGTTCGTTGTCAAATGGTACAGGTTATGATTGAATCAACGTGATCCTGATTAAACTATTATTGAACATGATAATGGATTTACCATGGTTAATACAAGGTTTTTTGAGCTAGGAACAGAGCCCTATGTTCTTCCAAGCCAATGTGAACAGATATTTTACTCTGAGGTTCCAAGTAGAGGGGGTTGGTCATTTGTTGTGAGACACGATCCAAGGGGAAGGCCGGTAAAGTATAATGTAGAGGAAGGTAATGAAGAGGGTCTCTAAGAAGAAGACGATGTTGAAGATGATAAACATGAGTTAGATGATCATGTTCCAGAAGAAGATGTCGAAGAATTAGTTGAATTAGATGATGTAGCAGACAATGTCCATAAAGATGATATCGACGATGACATGATGATCATAACTGACATCGATGATGATGATGATATGGCCAATACTTACAATGTTGACTCTGGATCGGATGATACAGATGATGACTTGGATGAAGAAGATGATGAAGTCCATTGAAGTGTATGAGGTATGCCTTAATATATATACTCTATATATTTTGATTTAATATTGCGATAGAAATATTGAATTTTATTGGTACGTATAAATTAATTGTTTCTTAGTGTTTTTTCCATTTTACTGTATGTTGGCATATGTTATAATTAGAAACATTGCTTCTTATAAAGTATGACAAAAAAACATTTAATTGTTTTTTTACATAGATTTTGTCGGGTTATGGGGAATTGAGAGTGATGTGAGGAGAGGGAGGTGCCATACGAGATTCCACCTTCACGTGGTTGGCCTTGTTTAGTAGAGAATATTAAATTATTCTAGAAACAAAAAGAAGCTCAGTAAGGAAATGCACAATTATCATCATAACCCAAATGGCATGCTTGATCATGTACTGCACGGGTCCAACCTTGAATTTTATTAAATTTGTACTGGCTTGGACATAAATTTGGCATGGTTAGACTAGACGCATGCATTGATAGTGTGGGAGGGTTTCCAGTCTCAAACATGAATAACACTAACAATTTGAGCATAAAAAACCATACCTATAAATTAATTAATGTGCCACACGGGGCCAACGTTGAGTTTTTTTAAATCTGTGCTTGCTTGGACTGAAATTTGGCATGATTAGACTAGACAGATGCATTGACGGTGTGAGAGGTTTTCCAAACTCAAATGTGACTAACACTAACAATTCAAGCATAAAAAACCATACCTATAGATTAATTAATGTGCTACACGGGGCCAACGTTTAATTTTTTTAAATATGTGCTTGCTTGGATTGAAATTTGGCATGGTTAGACTAGACGCATGCATTTACGGTGTGGAAGGGTTTCCAGACTCAAAAATGACCGAAACTAACAATTCGAGCATAAAAAAATATACCTATAGATTAATTAATGTGCTACACAGGGCCAACATTGAATTTTTTTAAATCTGTGCTTGCTTGGACTGAAATTCGGCATGGTTAGACTAGACACATGCATTGACGGTGTGGGAGGGTTTCCAGACTCAAACATGATTGACACTAACAATTCAAGCATCAAAAACCATACTTATATATTAATTAATGTGCTACACGGGGCCAATGTTGAATTCTTTTAAATATGTGCTGGCTTGGACTGAAATTTGGCATGGTTAGACTAGACGCATACATTTACGGTGTGGGAGGGATTCCATACTCAAACATGATTGACACTAACAATTCGAGTATAAAAAACCATACCTATAGATTAATTAATGTGCTACACGAGCCAATGTTGAAATTTTTTAAATCTGTGCTGGCTTGGACTGAAATTTGGCATGGTTAGAATCATCATCATCATCATCATCGTCATCACCCTCTTCCTCATCAACATATTCATCATTATCATCTTCTTCATCATCATCATCTTCATCATCATCATCATCATCATCATCATCATCATCATCATAGTCATCACCATTATCATCATCATCATCATCATCATCATCTTCATCATCATCATCATCATCATCATCGTCACCTTCATAATCGTCATCATCATCATCATCATCATCATCATCATCATCATCATTGTTGTCGTCATCACCACCACCACCACCACCACCACCACCATCATCACCATCATCATCATCATCATCATCATCTTTATCATCATCATCATTTGTTGATGTATATGTAACTTCGGAATGTATTTCATCTGTGTATTTTATATATATTTATTGTACCCTTATAAGAGATGTGTTATTCCTCTATAAGGAAGTGTCGTCATGTGGATTGACAAGTGTTGCAAGTGTGTGTACTTGCCGATGGGTTATTAGACCACCATGTGTGGGGTCGGCCCTAAAATATATATTATATTTTGGATGTATCTAGATAGACAAGTCAGCCCCATAAGGTCACTAGGCAAACAGGTTAAGTATAAATAGAGATCAGGAGATCTCTATTTGCATCATTCGGAAAGTCATATCTCTCTCACCCAGAAAGTGGTGCACTGGTGAGGAGGAGGATCATATGCTCTAGGAGACTATCTGAAGTGTATTTTGGTTGTACTTTGGTTGAGCCATTTCTCTTTCTATCTCTGAGGAAGTTGTGGCGTTTTTCACCTTAGGGTTTTCCCCACGGAAACTCTGTGTCTCTTGTCTCTCATGCTTTTGATTCTTGTGATGCTTGTCATGCTTATTGTGATTATTATGCATTGATTTACTCTATATTTTATTCTCTCAGTAAAGATCCAAGATTATTGTGAATTAATGCTCAAAATTTAACATGGTATCAGAGCTAACCTAAGAAGAAGACATTTTGCAGTGACGGAAACTTGAGTTTCTCTCCATAGTTTTTGGAAAAGCAGTATAGTAGATTGACTCTACTCATCAAGGAGAATCTATCTGTCCAATCAGAATTCAATTCTGAGCATTTTCAAATTTGGCCCTAAAAATTAGGGTTTCCACAAAAATAGGAATTTCTGAAATCTGAAGACATAGCTGGAAGCTCCTTGCAAAAATCGAAGTTTAGAGCTTTGGATCGAGATTTTTGGCTGGGTAGATCTCTGGGAAACTGAAACCCTAATTCAGGGCTCTCCCCAATGAACCCGAGAGGACAAAAAGGAAAATCTGAAGAGTAAATCTTTGCTGGTCTCAAATTCTGAATACCCCAGGCTGATCAACTCATCAAGGTGCATCTTTCTATCCTTTCAGAAAGTTGAAATTCACATTTTGAATTTTTTGGGTTTTTCCATCAAACCCTAATCCAGGACCAGATCCAGTTTTCAACATTTCAAGTGGTAAGACCTAAATCTTTTCTATTTCCATTTGAAGTACTCTTTAAGATGTCTCACCACACCAAGCTTGAGGATAATCTTGAAGGGGCTGATAACTTCCGAGCTTGGAAGTATAGGATTGGGTTAATCCTAGAAGAGAATGAGTTGGAATGATATATACAAGAAGACATCCCTATCCCATAGGATGAAGAGGCTAAGGTATTGCATAAGAAGAACTTGGTCAAGGAAAAGAGAATCATTGCTGATTCTATCAAAGACCATCTCATACCCCATGTGTCTTCTCTAAAGACACCCAAGGCTATGTTTGATTCTTTGACCAAGCTATTTGAAGGAAAGAACATAAATCGGAAGATGACCTTGCGGAATCAATTGAAAGGGGTCAAGATGTCGAATGGAGAAACCATTCAATCCTATTTCTCCAAGGTCTCTCAGATCAAGGAACAACTTGAAGCTGTAGATGAAATGGTGGAGAATGGTGAAATTGTTATGACTACTTTGAATGGCCTACCTAGGTCATGGGACTCTTTTATCCAGGGGATTTGTGCCAGAAAGAAGTTAATCTCCTTCAGCAGATTATGGGAGGAATGTTCTCAAGAAGAAGCAATGCTTGTGGCAAGAGAAGAAAAGATGGGAAATGAAGATCAAGCTCTCATAGCTCACACTAAGAAGGGAAAGTTCAAGAGAGAGCCATCCCATCACAAGAAGAAATCTTCTCATCATTTTCACAAAGACAAGAAAGATCTAAGGTGTTTCACTTGCAATGAGAAGGGTCACTTTGCTTTAGAATGTCCCAAGAACAAAAGGGACAAACACAACAACAACAAATCCAGCAAGAAGAAGGGTAACAAAAGAAGATACCATGCCCATGCTGCTGAAGATGATGAACCTCCAAAGAAGAAGGATAGGGAAGAAAGTGATGATAGTAATGATGACTCATCAAGTGAAGAAGAGTATGTTCTAATCTCTGCTCTAACAGGTACTATCTCCCATGGTTGTAATGATTGGTTAATTGACAGTGGGGCTTCCAAACACATGACTGGGCTTAAGGAATCTTTTGTGAATCTATCTGAACATGAATCACCCCATAAGGTGAAACTTGGGGATGATTTTCAATACCCAATCAAAGGAAGTGGTGAAGCCTCCTACAACCTAGATTCTGGAAAATATTTGAAGATGAAAGAAGTCCTTTATGTACCTGGGCTCAAGAAGAACTTACTCTCCATCTCTGCATTGGATACAAAAGGTATGAGGGTTGCATTTGTGGATGGCCAAGTCCTAATGTGGCCAAAGGGAAAGACCATAGATGATGCAGTAGTGATTGGAGAGCAAGAGGGAGGTTTGTATAAATTAAAAGGACAACCTGAACATGCCATGGTGCATGAATCCATGGATCCAAGTGAACTTTGGCATAGAAGACTTGCTGATATGAACTATAGGGCACTTCCAATTGCAAGCAAGGCTGTAGAGGGTCTTCCTGAAATCAAGACCAAACATGAAGGTGTTTGCAAAGGATGTGCAAAAGGTAAGAATATTAAGAAGGATTTCCCAAGTAGTGAAAGCAAGGCAAAATATATCTTGGAAATCATCCACTCAGATGTATGTGGTCCTATGTCATCCAGTTCTCTAAGTGGGTATGTTTACTATGTCTCATTTATTGATGACTTCTCCAGGAAGACTTGGGTATACTTCTTGAAAAACAAAGATGAGGTGTTTGATAAGTTCAAGGAATTCAAAACCTTGATGGAGAATCAAACTGACTCTCACAAGAGGAAACTTGCATGGGCTAGAGAGATCATTCAAGATGCAAAAAGATTTGGCATTCTAGAAGAAGAACACAGAGCAAAGAAGAGAACCAGATCACATACCAGCTATGTTGCTTTACTTTGTGACATTATGAACAAAGAACCTTCCAGTTATGAAGAAGCAGTGGAAAAGAAAAAATGGAAGGATGCCATGGTTGAGGAATACCAATCAATAATGAAGAATGATGTTTGGGATGTTGTCCCAAGACCTAAAGGGAAGTCTGTTGTGACTTCCAAATGGATCTACAAAATCAAGCATGCTATAGATGTCAGTGTAGAGAAATACAAAGCAAGATTCGTAGCTCGTGGCTTCTCTCAGAAAGAGGGAATAGATTATGAAGAAAATTTTGCACCTGTAGCCAGGTATACTTCCATCAGAACAGTACTTTCCCTGGTTGCAACAATGAAATGGAAAATACACCAGATGGATGTCAAGACTGCTTTATTGAATGTTGTAGTTGAAGAGGAAGTATATGTGGAGAAGCCACTCAGTTTTGAAATACATGACATGAGTCATATATGTGCAGATTGAAGAAAGCTTTGTATGGCTTGAAACAAGCTCCCAAAACCTGGTATGGTAGGATGGACAGTTTCCTATCTAGTTTGGGATTTACCAAGAGTAAAGAGGATTCCAACCTCTACTACAAGGTTGAGGAAGGGAATCCTATGATTATACTCCTGTATGTGGATGACTTATTTGTAACAGGAGATGACAGACTGATTGCAGATACTAAGAGGAAGCTTGCTGCTGAGTTCAATATGAAAGATTTGGGAATGATGCATTATTTCCTAGGTATGGAGGTGTGGCAGAATTCAGGTGGGATCTTCCTTGGTCAAGGGAAGTACATAGTAGATATCCTGAAGAGATTTGGGATGATGGATTGCAAGGCCATGGCCACACCGATGGCATCGAATCTAAAGCTTCTATGTGATGCTTCATCTGAGCCGGTTGTTGTCTCTATATATTGTCAGATGATTGGGTCCTTGATGTACCTGACGAACACGAGACCAGATATTTGCTTTGCTGTGAACACATTGAGCCAGTTCCTGATGGATCCGAGGAGTGTTCACCTGGTTGCTATAAAGCATGTTCTGAGGTACTTGAAGGGTACAGTGGATTATGGGCTCAAGTATGAAGCGAATCAAAAGTTTAACCTGCAGGGTTATGTTGATTCAGATTGGGCTGGCAGTGCTGCAGATAGGAAGAGCACATCTGGGTGCTGCTTCAGTATGGGATCAGGTGTGATCTCTTGGTTTAGTAGGAAGCAGTCCTACGTAGTACTGAGTACAGCTGAGGCAGAGTATGTTGCAGCCTGCTCAGCTAGTTGTGAGGCAGTATGGCTATGGAAGCTACTGTCTTAGTTATTTGATCTCCCATTGGATGCTACTGGTATATTCTGTGATAACTAGAGTTGTGTGAAGCTGTCCAAGAACCCAGTGTTTCATGACAGGTCGAAACACATAGAGATCAAATATCACTATATCAGGGATATGGTGCAGAGAGGAGCCGTGAAGCTCCTGTATGTTGCGACGGACGAGCAGATTGCATATGTGCTGATGAAGCCACTAGCCAGGGTCAAGTTTGAGTACTTCAGGGAGAGGCTTGGTGTTCTTCAGATCGACGACACTTCGAGGAAGAAGTGATGGACACATTTGCTGAAGCCATTCCAAGCATGTTGGAAGGAGGATCCTTCACATGGCTGTGGATGTAAGCGCTGGATGATGAGTATCAGGACGATGCTCCAGTTACTGCTCTGTATATGCATCATGTTTGATGCTGGATATGATCAGTTGGATCATTTATATTTGTATGTATGTATGCATCGTGTTGATGCTGGATATGATCAGTTGGATCATTTATGTATGTATGCATCATGTTGGATGCTGGATATGATCAGTTGGATCATTTGTATGTATTTGTATATGCATCATGTTGGATGCTGGATATGATCGATTGGATCATTTGTATATGTATCATGTTGGATGCTTGGACCATGTATCTGTATATGTATCAGGTGGATACATTGTATGATTAGGTAGATCATGTATGTGGATATGTATCATGTATTTGTATTTGTATTAGGTGGATACACTGTATGATCAGGTGGATCATGTGTGATGATATGTATCAGGTAGATACTTGTTGTGCATCAGGTGGATGCATTGTATGATCAGGATGATCATGATGATGAGATTTAGGATGTTGCTCCAGATGATATGTACCAGGATGGTACAGTGATGATGATCAGTATGATCATGGGAATCAGGATGATGCCTCGTACGATGATGATCTGTTGGATCATGAGTATCAGGTTGATACTTGGAGGTCAGAGATGATATGTGGCAGGTTGTGCAAATAGAATGTAATCAGTCCTGGGAGATCTTGCAAGTCGTGCTGCGGCACATAAATGTTCCTGGGGTACTCTTTCCGGTATTGCTATGTAGTATGTAATCAGTCCTCAGATATCTGATAGGTTGATATGTGTGCTCGTAATCAGTCCTGGGATGAGGTATTACTATGGAGACATGTAATCAGTCCTTGAGATCCGATAGGTTGAGCTGTGTGCTCGTAATTAGTCCTGGGATGCTCTTTAGAGATCTTATCGGTCGTGTTGAAGCACATAAATGTTCCTGGGATGCTATTTAAAGGTTTTGTCTATCCACATGTAATCAGTCCTAGAGATCCGAGAGGTTGAGCTGTGTGCTCCTAATAAGTCCTGGGATGCTCTTTAGAGATCTTGCCGGTCGTGCTGCGGCACATAAATGTTCCCGGGATGCTCTTTAAAGGTATTGTGGAGGAGATGCATGTAATCAGTCCTGGGAGATCTTGCCGGTCGTGCTTAGGCACATAAATGTTCCTGGGATACTCTTTCCAGTATTGCATCCGCACATAAAATTAGTCCTAAGAGGCCACCTCTATCAGACCATTCACACAGATGATGAAGACCTGCAGGTGGTGGGCCTACATCCAGTATGAAAAAGGACTGGCTCTGTAGAACTTCCTATGACGAGTAGAGTCAGAGATTGGTTGAGATCGTAGCAGAAGTGACGATGATGATGACGATGCATCGATGACGATTATCCCGAGAAGAAGACTTGTCTAGCAGAACTGTGTCGAGAAATACCTTCCTAGTTAAGAGGGAGTGTTGATGTATATGTAAGTTTGGAATGTATTTCATCTGTGTATTTTATATATATTTATTGTACCCTTATAAGAGATGTGTTATTCCTCTATAAGGAAGTGTCGTCATGTGTATTGACAAGTGTCGCAAGTGTGTGTACTTGCCGATGGGTTATTAGACCACCATGTGTGGGGTCAGCCCTAAAATATATATTATATTGTGGATGTATCTAGATAGACAAGTTGGCCCCATAAGGTCACTAGGAAAACAGGTTAAGTATAAATAGAGATCAGGAGATCTCTATTTGCATCATTCGGAAAGTCATATCTCTCTCACTCAGAAGGTGGTGCACTAGTGAGGAGGAGGATCATTTGCTCTAGGAGACTATCTGAAGTGTATTTTGGTTGTACTTTGGTTGAGCCATTGCTCTCTCTATCTCTGAGGAAGTTGTGGCGTTTTTCACCTTAGGGTTTTCCCCACGGAAACTCTGTGTCTCTTGTCTCTCATGCTTTTGATTCTTGTGATGCTTGTCATGCTTATTGTGATTGCTATGCATTGATATACTGTATATGTTATTCTCTCAGTAAAGATCCAAGAGTATTGTGAATTAATGCTCAAAATTTAACATCATCACCACCATCATCATCATCATCATTGTCGCCGTCATCACCACCACCATCATCATCTTCGTCTTCATCATCTTCATCATCATGAATATTTCACAAAGATTTCACAAAATATGTGTAGCAAATTTGTTTTCACAAAGATTTAAAGTTCCCATGTTTTTATCTCAATTCTAGATCTATGTATATTTGATCTTTTCATGGTATTTACATCCCATTAATTGTCTCTTTAATATAAGCAGAAAAATGTATAGGATAAAAAATTGAGAGTTAATAGGTTACAAAGATCAATGTGCATCATCATGGATTAAGCCACAACCATATTCTACTACCTCTTCATGGTAAAAATTAGTGATGGCATGACTGCTATAATTGTTGTTCTCTTCAATTTGTGATACAATGTCTCATTTTTCCTCATACTTGTCTATTTTGTATCACCATAAGGATTAGACACATCACTAAGATTGTGTAGCAAGTATGGCTCCAAGGTTTGATGCTTCTTTCCATTGCTATTGATGTCCCATATAATGTTAACATATGGTTTCCTATTGACAACAATTTGGTGAAGAAATTTGTCTCCAATATGCCCTCCCAAAAGAATGGCCATCATTAGCACCCTTCTGAGCTCTAGTCCACATAAAAATTTGTTGCCAGTTCAATTACTGCCTATTAAATTACATCATAGATATCTCTAAATAAATGACAGGATACCATCCTCCACAAAAAAGGTTCAAACACTTGAATATTTTGGGAACAATCTTCTAGATCATGCTCAATACATTACTCTTTAGAACCATTCTTCCTTACACACAATACATTGTGGAGCGACATCACGCAGATCTATTGCAAGTAGCAGATCAATGCTATCAACATTTGAGGAAAGGCCTCAAGGATCATCACACTCCCTTTGACATCCTAAGTTTCTCAAACTTTCAAAGTGGAAAGTCCCCCCTCAGTCTTTATGGTCTTGTTTATAGTGTAGTGTTTAAGAAAGGAAGGAAGAGGCATAAACTTGCTCATAAGTTTCCTATAGACCTCCTGAACGGGGTAGTCCTCTTCCTCCTATGGATATCTCAGGGAAGAAAGTGATCGTTGGGGGATGAGGGAAACTAACGATGCATATTGATCAATAGATATCATATCTTCTATTTGATGATATATAAAATTCTAGGGAACCATATTCTTGATGCATCAAAATAGGGGTTTCTTGAGGTTATGTTAAGTCTATAAAAGAAGGAAACATATTAGAAATGGATAAAAATGATACAAAATATAATCAATGCAGTGCCCCATCACACTTAAAGTATAAATTTTATGCAATTGTGCACTCTTAAGAAAAGTGTGAGTACTAACACAAGTTTCTAGGGTTCAAGGGTTATGCATTTGATGTTTTTTTTTTATCACATGCAAAAGTTAATCATACCATGCTGAAAGATATGATTTGAGCAAGGTCAAATCTCTTGCATTTGAGGCATCAAGTTCACAAATATTCTTAGGGTTCCATGGTTATGGATTTGATGATTTTATATTTTAATTGCATTCAAAATTTGACCATACCATGTTGAAAGATGTCTTGAGCAGGGCCAAGTCTCTTGTATCTAAGGTATAGGCATTGAGTTCACATTGTAATATAGGAGTGAGAAAATGCTAACTCCAATATTACGAAGGACAACTTAGCCAGCAATAAGCTCCCTAGTTGAATATTTCCTAGCTCAACTCTTAATATTCTATAAATTTGAAATGGAGAGAGGAAACAGTGAAAATTAAGAGCATAAAAGTCAACGTTGTGGAATCTTGTTAATTTATGAACATAACTTTGCACTAAAAACAAAAATAAGCTACTCTAATGTTGGAATTCAAAGAGATAAAAGGGAAGTTTGTCTTAGTTCCCAAAGTTGAACTATGACAAGTTTTGTAATGCAGCAAACGAACACCAATAAAATGAAAACAAATGTTTTTGGCTTTTGCATATTTTGCATATTTTTGGTTTCTTTTAGCTAATATTATTGGCACCTTTTCCTCAAATAGGTCCTTGATGGGTTCCCAACCACTTAGGATAAATTTAGGAGCAACCTGAAGATGCCTTGCAAGGATCAAATTTTTATCGAATTTTTTTTAGTGAAATTACCATCGGTAAAACTTAGTCCAACCAAACAATATTTACATCCCTATAACAAATAATAACCTATAAGTACCTGAAAGTGATTTCCATATTGTTAGGGTGCATTAGTTTGCTTTCAAAAGTTCAACTAATGTTTTCATAGGTAAAACATCAACCATGTTACCCCTGATATTGTATGAGGCATTACACTTGTCACTTTTCAAACCCCCTGTTAACACCCAAAAAGTGCCCACTACCTCATCTACCCATCACATGACTCATTTGTCCATATTTACTACCATATTTACCTTCAGAACCCTAAAATCCCATTAAAAAAGCCCCCAAAAGGCCTAAAAAGCCTCCAAAAGGCCACAAAACCATAAAAAAAGCCTCAAAAAGGCTAGAAAACCCCTTTTCCCTCCAAAATTATCCAAAATTCCTCCAAAATAGCAAAAACCCTCTAAAAAGGGAATAAAAAATATAAAAAAATGAGGAAAAAGGAGGAAAAAACCCTATACAGCTGACCTAAACCATATGGTTCCCAAAACCATGGGCCAGCACTCCACCACCAAAAACCTATAAATAGGTGATGGAGACTCCTCATTTCATATCCACAATCAAGTATACTCTTACTCTACCAAAATCTCTTTTGAAACCCTAGCTCACCCTTGAGCTACTTTCACCATTGAGAGCCCCTTTTGGCCCATTTCCACCATTGGAGAAAGAGAAGGAGCAAAGTTGGAGTTTGGAGCAACCCTCTTGGATCATTGCAAGAACTTCACCAACCTCTACACTTGAGGTAAAATTTTAATACAAAGAAAACCATTCATTATTTCTTGTCTCTTATGTTTCATGCACATGTTTAGAATAATTTCCATTTCAATGTATTGTCTTTTAAATACTGTTTATTGAACTGCTACTAAGGAGTCCCTTCTCCTTACTAGGTGCTCATTTGCACAAGCTAGGGTGAAAACCCTAGCTACAGTTTTGGCGACTCCACTTGGGGGAAACATCCCGAACCCAGCCCCTCCACTTGGGGGCATTGGCCCCAATTTGGTCACACCCACTAGTATGTCACATAAATCTACTAGTTTGCCATTCATGGCTAGCCTCAACCTTCCTGACCTAGCCAGACTGACTAACGATCCCATTAGACACGACCCTGCGTGGCCTCACATGCCTACTAAGCTCCCCTCCGACATCCCCATGTTTGAGGGAAAGGCAGGTGAGGACCCCCAGAACCATATTATGTCCTTCCATCTATGGTGTTCCTCCAAATCCATAGTGGACGACTCTGTACACCTCCGTCTGTTACAGCACACCTTTACTGGCTCTGTAGCTAAGTGGCGACTCCGCTTGTGTTTTTTCAGAATTTCTAGTTATAATTTTTTAAGTTTTAGACGTTTTAATTTTCTGCAATATCTTTCTGTTCGGCTGTCCCTTTCAGCCACCGTAAACCGCATCTTTTACCCCCTGCAGTTGCGTTCTTACTGCGTCTTTCAGGCGTTTACCTGCGATCCGATCGCGACTCTCAGACTGTTTCCGGCGACCTGCCGGCCGTTTTCAGTCTGTTACCTGCGATCCGACCGCGGCTATTATCCTGTTTGGGACGGTCCGACTGCGGTTGTTAACCTTTTTTATGCATCCTGCCTATGGCTTTCGGCCATTTTCCAGCAACCCGCCGGTGCCTTTAGGCGTTTTTTCTTGCGTCCTGCCTGCGGCTTTCGGCCATTTTCCCGCAACCTGCCGATGCCTTTAGGCATTTTTCCTGCGTCCCGCCTGCGGATTTCGGCCATTTTCCCGCAACCCGCTGGTGCCTTTAGGCGTTTTTCCTGCGTCCCGCCTGCGGCTTTCGGCCATTTTCCCGCAACCCGCCTGCGACTTTCTGCGTTTTTCTTGCGTCCCGACTGCGTTTTTCATCCCAAATCCCGCAACCCGACCGCGGTTGTTGAGCTATTTTCCGCGGTCCGACAGCTTAGATTTGCCAAAAACTCGCGGTCTGTTTTCTGCATTTTTCCCTGTTTTGAACCTAGCACTTTGCTGCACTATTTTCTGCACCAGCACAGCCATCTGTCCACCTGCAGCCACACTTCCTTACAGCCTTTTTCTGCAATTTTATTTCTATTCCATTTACAGAATCGTTTTTTAAACAATATTGAAAAAAGAAAATTGCGCATTTCAAAGGTTAATTTCTGTCTCGTTATTGCTAGTTAGAAAGTTGCCCACCCTAGTGGCACTTTTTACTTGGGTTCATTATCATCTCACATGCACACACTCTGTCACCTAATTCAAGTGAGCCTTTAAAAACTACTTAACTCAACCAACATTCTAACCCCACTTGGGGAACACATAAGAATTTTTGTAGTTAGGTAGGATCGGGGGGATAGGCATCCAAATAAGACCCCTCAGTTGCTTACACTTGAGACATAGCTGTTGTCCATTAGGGAACCAAAATCCCCTAGTATTTTTTGGCACGGTCACGACCAGTTTATCAGAGGGCCTCTCCCCTAGGAGTGTTGAAGTCGCTAGACTGGTTCTAGAGGCCTGAGTGGAATACCGCACTCCATTCAGTAACCGAAGGGCTACCTTTCGTAGTTCTCGGGGTATCCCTGTATGGGGGTACTGTAGTAAAAGGACCAAACGATAGATTCACCTTTCTGGAGGTGTCATGAACGGGGTATCTTAGTTGCCTTTCTTCTAGGATTGACTACCCGGTGTCCCTCCCGGTAGGGGGATATCTTTAGCCACTTGGCTCTCCTATCCATATTGTCTGACTTGGATTTCATCACCTTGCAGAGGATATGTCTAGTTGAGTTAGAATACTATTTAGTTAGGTGTTTGCATGCTCCCTTACGTCCTTTTGGTCCAGTGAGTCCACTCTTTTTATTTTTTAGGAAACCTGCTGCTTGTTGGTATTCTGACCATTTCTGTTGTTACTTCACTTATTGTAGCACAACTGTTACAGTAAGTGTTTTGAATTGGTTGTTGGCCTGAGTGCCGTATTTTTTGAGTTCTCCTTCTGCACACTCGGTTTCATTAGGGTTTTTGAGCTGTTTTTCACTCAACACAACCCACAGACATTTGACACCATTTGTCACCATTGAGTCCCCGAGACATTCTCGGTGCCTCCGGGGTGAGCCCCCGCAGCACGGTTCACTTGACACCTCCCGTCATAGACATAGATCTTCATCACTTGATACCACTCATCATAGATCTTGAGCTTTGTCACTTGACTACACACGTCAACGGCATAGAGCTCCGTCACCCGATCTAGATGCCCCCTATTTCACCTCCAATTCTGAGGCAGAGTCCGAGAACCCCATTTACAGTGCACCAACCATCCCCATGGCTGGCGTGACTTCCTCCCCTTTCTTTGTAGGGACCATTGGTGGAGCCTCCACCACCACACCAGCTACCACACCCGCTTTGGGTATGCCCTCGATGGGGCCCCCATCTACCATTCAGATCACTGCACCCATTCTAGTAGCTGGAATACCTATTCCCACTACATCAGTGACTCACACTACCCTTGGCGGAACAGGCCCGTCCCATACCACTTTCGTCCCTCCACTTGGGGGCAACATCCCGAACCCAGCCCCTCCACTTGGGGGCATTGGCCCCAATTTGGTCACACCCACTAGTATGTCACATCCTTCTACTGGTTTTCCATTCATGGCTAGCCTCAACCTTCCTGACCTAGCCAGGCTGACTAACGTTCCCATTAGACACGATCCTGCGTGGCCTCACATGCCTACCAAGCTCCCCTCCGACATCCCCAAGTTTGAGGGAAAGGCAGGTGAGGACCCCCAGAACCATATTATGTCCTTCCATCTATGGTGTTCCTCCAACTCCATAGTGGACGACTCTGTCCGCCTCCGTCTGTTACAGCGCACCTTCACTGGCTCTGCAGCTAAGTGGTACATCGAACAACCCCATGGGACCCATGCCACCTTCACTTCCCTTGCCTCGACCTTCCTGCAGTTCTTTCAGTTACTTGTCCGCTATGACGCGGGCGTTGAGATCCTACTGTCTTGCAGACAGAACACGGCTACTGTTGAATATTGTAACTTCTAAGAATATTATATTTGTATATTATTTATTCCGGAGATGTTCCATACCTCCGATGTGATTATACTATGAATCCGGAGATGTTTATTCCTCCGAGAAGTTGTGGTAACTAGGGTTATTAGACCCACCATGTGGGGGTCGGCCCAGTAAGTTATAATAGGGTATTTAACCTAATGGTTAAATACGAGCCTACATGTACTTGTGTAAAATATATGTTAGTGTAGTGTATAAATAGAGGAGGTGTGTTCCTCATTTGACACACTCACTCACTTGAGAGAGGCGCACTGGTGGAGGAGAGGTCTGCTATGGTGGAGGAGGAGATCATGTCTTTGGTTTGCATCTTTGTATATTGCTGGTCATCTATATTGAGGAAGCTTTACTGGGTTTTCTACCCCATGAGGGTTTCCCAGGATAAATTTGTGTCTCTTGTGTTTATGCCGTGCTTGTTGTTTCTTCAGTGATCCTGTATATGCTATTATTGTGAAATGGAATGTAATGTTGCTATTTTCTGCCTTAGCATATTAAATCTTAACATGGTATCAGAGCTAACCTGAAGGAAGGCAAGGTATGGCACTTACGACACTTGCTTTACTTACGACAATTTGAAGGTTAGGGTTTTATATAGCAAAAACCAGTCATCGGTTTTATATAGCAAAAACCGGGCTTGATCAAACCCTAGCTCGTGATTTTGATCGGAAAGATGGAAAATTAGGGCTTCAGCAAAAGTTGGAATTTTTGAAGCCTGTAACCACGGCTGGAAGCTCATCAGAAAAATAAGAGTTTAGAGCCTTGGATCAAACCTTTTGATTGAGCAGAAGGGCGGGCTTCATCAAACTCTAGTTCGGGATCCTGTCCAGAAGATCCAGAAGTTTCAAAGGCAATTTTGAGGGGTCAAATTTTGGAATTGAAGTATGCTAGTTTGATCAGCTCAGCAAGACACATCCTTCCATTCATTCGGAAGTGTGAAAGTCAAAGATTGAATTTTTAGGGTTTCTCTAGCAAACCCTAATCAAGCTCTAGATCAAGTTTCAGGGGGAGTTGAGGCTAAGCCTTACATAAGAAGACTACAAGAAGTCTCGATAGGTATGACTTAAGGAGGTTCAGGTATGTCTTGAAATCTGATTCTTGATTCAGTTCATGATGTGTTTGTCTTCATATTATTTATTAGTACAATCTTGATTAATGTTAGAATTGTCTTATCACCCTAGTAACAATATGAATGCATGTGAATGATTGAAGACATTCATTGATTAGGGCTATATGATTTTACTTATGCATTATGGTGTTGTGTGAGGTTGATGTTGTCTGCTAACAAGATTCAGGTACATCACAAAAGACAAATCAAGCTCCATGACCATGACAACATGAAGACAAAGACTCACGAGGTATGTATGACTTTGTTATATTATGTTAACCTATGAGACATGCAGGTTCTAGCTCAGGATCTCTAAATCATTAAAGAGATTGTTTAGGTATGTTGTACATAACTAAGCAGGTATAATAATCCAGGTATGTTTTCCTATGTCATGTTAGAATCTTACCTTGTGTTAGGATCCCTTATGTAAGTATACTTGGTATGATTGGTTAGTAATCAAGGGTTTATGCATATTATGTCTCTTATCTTGGTTGATGATTTAACTAACTAGATCAAACAAGATTATGCATGAGTAAAAGAAGACTTCCTTGAAACCCTGAATACTAATGATCATGACTGTACATATTCAATATTATTTAGAATTAGAATGTTTGATAATATTGAGAATATACTAATGAATGTATGTTTGTGTATGAGATCATGAGGATGACACTAGTGTACACTTGAGCATGCACAGTGGTACCGAATGAATAGAAGTTCAGAAGACATACAGAAGATCAAGCGGGAGGCAACCACACAAACATAAAAGATAAGTATCTGAGTTTGTATGCATATTTGTATTCCTAGAATATATCATGCTGAGTGTAAACATTCATAAAGCATTGAACAATATACTACTAATATGCATATGATTAGTAAGTTGGACAAACATTCCATTGTTGCTTGTCTAGAATGAAACATCTTTGCTGACATGCTGAGAGCTGTGCACACTCTCGATAGTATGTTCTGGTAGAGATGGAAGGCATCTAGATAGCCACTGTATTCATACAGGATATGGGAAAGTGTTGTGCCAAAGTACTGGTCAAAATAGTTGCATAACTATGTAAATGATATCTGTATGCATAATAGGTTATCATGTCAATATGATTTGATGATTATGAAGTATTACTAATCATGTACTTAATTTTGATTTGTAGGAAAGATCATGATGAATGATGACCTCTGAACAAGCGATGGATGTTCAACAAAAGATTTACAAATCAAACACACTATAGAAAGCTTGTGGTTAAGAGATTCTCTTAGAAAGAGGAAGAGAATCATGATGAGATGTTTTTCTCCAAGGGACTAGATAAGACCATTCTCTTAATGGTGTAATTAAAGAAGAAGTGTGAATCAGGTTCTGTATGGGTACCCAGGATCGATAATCTATTAATGAGCTTAATGATCACCATGGGTAATGTGGATCTCAACCTTTGCTACAAGGTTGAATATGGCTTCTATCCACATATGACATGGATGCACGAAGGAACTCATCATAGAGTTCGAATGATTTTGAGGCTCATTTTAGTAGACCCATCTGACGAGAGATGGCATAGATAGATATGCAGAAGATCACTCAATGCAGAGTGTGAATAATGGACAATTGACAGTTTCATGACAAAGTTTGGGATTTACCAGAAGTAAAGCTGTTCCTAACCTTTACCTTAAGGTTATGGATGATGAATCTATCATACCATTATTGTATGACGATGAAACATAATGAGAAACAGGTCATGAAAATGGCTGCAGAAATGAAAATGAAAGATCTCGGATTAATGCACTACTTCTTAGGTCTAGAAGTATGGCAAGATCCAAAAGGAATCTTTTAAATCAAGGTAAGTATGTTGTGAAGTTTCTAAAAAGATTTGATATGTTGGAGTATAAAGCCATGGCCACTCCCATGGACTCCAAATTGAAGTTATGAGTTAATGACTCATAGTATTTAGTGGACCTAACCCTATATAGACAAATCATTGGGTCATTGATGTATTTAACAAATACTAGGCCAGATATATGCATTGCTGTAAATACCCTAAGTCAGTATCTAGTAGAACCTAGAAAGGTTCACTTAATAGCTACAAAGCATGTAGTGAGGTACCTAAATGGTACATTAGATTTCTGGTCTATATTATCTTGGAGGTCATGAACTCCGTTTACATGGTTACTCAGATTCTGATTGGGCAGGAAGTGTCTCAGACAGAAAGAGTACATCAGGTGGATGTTATAGTCTTGAATCTGCCATGATCTCATGGTTCAGCAAGAAACAATCTAGTGTGGCTCTCAGTACTGCTGAAGCAGAATATATGGCTGTCTGCTCTGCCAGCTGTGAAGCAGTGTGGCTTTAGAAGCTATTATATGGAGTGTTTGACTTAGAAATGGATCCCACTGTGATTATGTGTGACAATCAAAGCTGCATTAAGATGACTGAAAATCCTGTGTTCCACGATAAGTCAAAACACATAGAGATCCGATACTTCTACATACGAGATATGGTGCAAAGAGGAGCTATCAAGCTCGTATATATAAGCACTGAGGATCAGATTGCTGATATCTTGACTAAACCTCTGTCTCGAGTGAAGTTTGAATACTTTCGAGACAAGCTTGGTATAGTTCAAAAGAACTCTCCTCGAAAGGGGGAGTAGCATAGTATTTGATAACAAGTCTGTCTCATCAATGATGAGGTTACCTATTTACTACACTTAGTTACTTAGAATTATTTTTTTAGGACCCTTATATTTTTGCTTTTGGTGATAGTGAGAATACATGCTTTTGATGATAGATGTATTAGTGAGAATACATGCTTTTGATGATAGATGTATACATGCTTTTGATGATAGATGTATTAGTGAGAATACATGCTTTTGATGATAGATGTATACATGCCTTTAATGATATATGTATTTGATGCTATTGATGAGGATACATGTTTTGATATGCATGTTTTGATGATGAGGATACATGATGCCTTGATGTACTTGTATGGATGAAGATACTTGTACCCATGATTGACATTTGAGGGGATTGGATCATCCCTGGACTTCAGTCCTAAAGAGAGCCGTAGACGTATGTCTTCGAGAATGAAGTCCTTGGTGGACTTGAGGGGATTGGATCATCCCTGGACTTCAGTCCTAAAGAGAGCCGTAGATGTATGTCTTCAAGAATGAAGTCCTTGGTGGACTTGAGGGGATTGGATCATCCCTGGACTTCAGTCCTAAAGAGAGCCGTAGACGTATGTCTTTGAGAATGAAGTCCTTGGTGGACTTGAGGGGATTGGATCATCCCTGGACTTCAGTCCTAAAGAGATCCGTAGACGTATGTCTTCGAGAATGAAGTCCTTGGTGGACTTGAGGGGATTGGATCATCCCTGGACTTCAGTCCTAAAGAGAGCCATAGACGTATGTCTTCGAGAATGAAGTCCTTGGTGGACTTGAGGGGATTGGATCATCCCTGGACTTCAGTCCTAAAGAGAGCTGTAGACGTATGTCTCCGAGAACAAAATCCTGAATGAACAGGTAAGGGGATTGGATCGTCCTCGGACTTTAGTCCTTTGAATTGAGCCGTAGACATGATGTCTCTGAGAACTAAATCCTGAATGAACAGGTAAGGGGATTGGATCGTCCTCGGACTATGGTCCTTTGGATTGAGCCGTAGACATGAGGTCTCCGAGAATTGAATGATAGGACTGGATCGTCCCTGGACTTTGGTTCAAAAGGTACATGATAGGACTGGATCATCCCTGGACTTCGGTTCAAAAGGTACATGATAGGACTGGATCGTCCCTGGACCTCAGTTCAAAATGTACGTGACAAATCCTAGAATTGTTCTAGGTTACATCCAGCATGAAATAGGGCTGGCTCTGTAGATGTGATACATCCAGCATGAAACAGGGCTGGCTCTGTAGATGTGATACATCCAGCATGAAATAGGGCTGGCTCTGTAGATGTGATACATCCAACATGAAACAGGGCTGGCTCTGTAGATGTGATACATCCAGCATGAAACAGGGCTGGCTCTGTAGATGTGATACATCCAGCATGAAACAGGGCTGGCTCTGTAGATGTGATACATCCAGCATGAAACAGGGCTGGCTCTGTAGACCTGACACATCCAGTATGAAAGAGGACTGGCTCTGTGGCGGTAAATCCTAGATCTGATTTAGGTCACATCCAGTATGAAAAAGGACTGGCACTGTGGTTGGGATTAGATCGTCCCTAGACATGAGACTTGTCTTAAAGAGATAAGGATTGATCATCCTGGAAATTGATTTGGATTGTATCATCCATGGACCTATGTCCTAAAGAGAGTAGGATTGATCATCCTGTAATATGATCGTGTGATGACGATGCTGATGATTGATGCTGATGATCGTGTGATGACGATGCTGATGGTCGATGCTGATGATCGTGTGATGATGATGTTGATCGTGTGATGGCGATGCTGATGATCATGTGATGACGATGCTGATGATCGTGTGATGATGATGCTGATGATCGTGTGATGACGATGTTGATGATCGTATGATGACAATGCTGATGATCGTGTGATGACGATGCTGATGATCGAGTGATGTCGATGTTCCAGTAACTAGTTGAGTTACTGATGATGATGAACTGAAGAAAGCTTCCGATGATTTATAGATGTATCATGTATGATGTATGACTCGTTGCTCCTGCAGATGTTGTTATAATATCCTTCTTGTTAAGGGGGAGTGTTGAATATTGTATCTTCTAAGAATATTATATTTGTATATTATTTATTCTGGAGATGTTCCATACCTCCGATGTGATTATACTATGAATCCGGAGATGTTTATTCCTCCGAGAAGTTGTGGTAACTAGGGTTATTAGACCCACCATGTGGGGGTCGGCCTAGTCAGTTATAATAGGGTATTTAACCTAATGGTTAAATACGAGCCTACATGTACTTGTGTAAAATATATGTCAGTGTAGTGTATAAATAGAGGAGGTGTGTTCCTCATTTGACACACTCACTCACTTGAGAGAGGCGCACTGGTGGAGGAGAGGTCTGCTATGGTGGAGGAGGAGATCATGTATTTGGTTTGTATCTTTGTATATTGCTGGTCATCTATATTGAGGAAGCTTTACTGGGTTTTCTACCCCATGAGGGTTTCCCAGGATAAATTTGTGTCTCTTGTGTTTATGCTGTGCTTGTTGTTTCTTCAGTGATCCTGTATATGCTATTATTGTGAAATGGAATGTAATGCTGCTATTTTCTGCCTTAGCATATTAAATCTTAACAGCTACCCACATCACTGACCACATTCATGAGTGGCGTCGACGTCGCAGCCTCTGCAAAATCAAGTTAGACGACCGTATCTTCTTAGATTCGTTCCTAAAATCCCTCCTTCCTGTCATTGCCAAGGATGTGGCATCTTAACGACCCCAGTCTGAGGAAGAGGCCATCCTCAAAGCCCAGCAATTTGACCTCATATATGCCCAGTCGGGTTACCTTTAAACCATTATACCTGACGCCCCTCGCGGTGATTCCTCCCAGCACGATGCACCGGGGGCATCCCATGCTGTAGACGGCATCATTGGCCGTATTACCTCGCATCCCCAACCCTTTTCCATAGCACGCCCTAGCCATGGCCCCGACCTTTCACGAGCTACATCATAGTCCGGTGCGAGTAATTCGTATGCTCCCATGGCACATCACCATCATTCCCATGGAACCACATGTCCACCTCAGTGATTTGGGCACGCATCCCCTGCCTATGCCCCCCGGTCGCACCTCAGCTGTATTACCATCCACAAGCTGCACCAGCTCCTGTGACCTCTCAAGCCCAACCTGCTTTTTACCCACCACAGGCAGCCCCTGCGGCCAACCCACAACCCGCTCTGCAGACATATCAGCAACCCCCACCAGGTTCAACACCTGCGCAGCCTCCACCTACTTATTATCCTCCGCAGCCTACTCCAGCACCTGTGCAACCCCAAAACCCACCTGCTGCCCAAGGGAAGTATATGCCCAACAAAATTAGCAGCAAAACCAAAACAACCAGTGCCAACAGGGCTAGAAAAACCGTGGCAAAGGCCGTAACCGTGGGAGCAACCCTCCTCCAGACCAAGGAGGTCAACCTCCTAATCCCCCAGACAACAATAATGCGGCACCTGTCGACCAAAACCCTGATCGGCCACCCAAGTAGGCCAAAAACCCTAACTTGTGAACTAACCATCCTTGTTCTATTTACGGGGTCTATGGCCACTACACACATGCTTGCCCACATTTGGAGCGAGCTCGGAAACTCTGGGTTGATGATGCCCATCGCTAAGGGCATGCAGCTCCTCAAGCGCCGCCCAACCCTCCACCCTCTTAGCAGCCACCTTTGGTATTGCAAAACCCCTTACCAACTCAAGGCGTAGTGAACACTCAGCCGTTGGCTCCCCCTCAAGTCAACGCGCCACCACAACAACAACAGATCACTTATGCCGCTCCTGATCAACCCATGTTTGACTCAGGTACCCACCACTTGTTGATGATGTCGTCCGCTGATGTCAACCTCCAAACCCGTCGAAACCAGTATGGCTCCACCCCTGACGCCCCTCCCATCGACAAAAATGCTAATGCTCATCCCACTGATCAGACGTTACGTATACCTCCAGCTCCACTAGATGGCGCCGCCAAAGCACATCGTTTCCCACTTCGTCGTATCAACAATAACCCCAATGCTCGCGTTGCGTCAAATTACAACATTGTAGATGACTTAGTACAGTCTCCCGCAGCCATGTCTACGTTGGAAGTCTTGAAAAACTGTCTGTCACAGTGCAAGACTTTGCTCTCCGCCATTGGTGCCATTGACCCAAATGATTCACAATTGATGGCCTTCGATTTGGACCAGTCCGAACCACGCCTGCCTTCCACTTTAGCATTCCAAGTTTCTGTTTTTGTTCGAAATCTTGTCATCCATCGGTGCATTATCGATGAAGGTGCCTCTACATGCGTTATGTCCACATTCGTTTGGCAGAAGTTGGGATCCCCTACTCTCTAGCAGTCCACCACTGTGTTGCGAGCCTACGATGGCCGTTCGGCTCAACCCCAAGGCCTATTAGCTAACGTCCCCGTCCAGCTGGCTGGTAAAACTGTTCTCATTGACATAGAGGTCATCAATGCCCAACTTGATTATAACCTCTTACTTGGCCGCAGCTACATGTATGCTATGAAGGCGGTTGCCTCCTCCATTTTTCATACCATGATGTTCCCCCATGACGGACGCGTGGTCAAGGTCGACCAACTCACCTACTACGATCCAAATGCCCCCGCTGCACCCGAAAATGTTCTCCCCATGGTGGAACAACCTGTTAGTGGTGCCGCTACCTCGTTTGTTTCCTCTGTGGGACCTAGAGTTTACTCAGATCCGCTGATGACATCAACATTCCAATCCATTCCTCCCCCGTCATCTGCACCCGAAGTATTTGACCTATGTACCCTTTCCCACAATACACAAACACCTAATACTCAACTTCCCTTGTTACCTAAACCACCATTGGTACCTAGTCACATTGGTGTTACACCCATCCACACAATCCCCTTCCTAGTCCCTCCCTCCGGGAGTAGTAAGCGCCCCGGTTATGGCTACCCTTAGCCTCCCTGAGTTAACCTTGGGATTACCCGTGTGGTATCTTTCACCTCCCGTTCCCCCGCCGACACCAAACGTCATCCTACAACCGGTGCAACCCATGGCTACTACTAGTCAACCACCTCCCGGTGTCACTATCCCTTCGTCCTCTACGAATCCCGCCCCTCTTATCAAGCACAATGGGGGCAGAGGCCCACAACCATACACTGCTGTACCTCCTCCCAAGACAGTTAAGCCCCCTCCCATTTTTCGTGCTCCCCCCAAATGCTCGTTGTGCGATGAGTTAGGCCATCCGACTCATCAATGTCCACAGTTACCTACATTACAGGAACACATGCAAATGCTTGACGATGACCCCAACATCCTGGTTGTCGAACTCGACCCAACCCCCAAGCCTCGTGATAAATCGCTCCGTACCAACCACCCTTGAGCTATATGCAGTATTTACAGCCACTACTCTCATCACTGTCTGGATCTCCCAGATTAAAGAGCAGCTCTCTACGAGATGAATAATTTGGACCTTGAGACGACGCCCCCCACAATTGAGGAGATCTACCCACCAGTCTCCTCCCCATCCAGCGAGATTAATACCATTTATATGATCTCTTCGACTACCACTCCCTCGTCAATCGATTTGACAACTCAAACGTTCCGCACTGATGAGGAGATTTTAGAGGCTCTCACTGCCCCGGATTATCCCTGGGGCGACATGCACCATCGTTCGTATTTCCTCCTAGAAGATTCCTCCTCCACCACAGCTACCCAATTCGTGGTTGAGTCCAAAGATTTCCTTCCCACCAAAGTCGACTGGTTTAAGGATCCTATTCCTGCTCCTGATGCCTTTGAGGAAGGTAACATGGCCAACATCTCTCCCATTATCCACATAGATATCTCTGCCCCAGGAGGTGCCCCTGAACTCATCACTTTAGGAGCCTCCTGCAGTGAGTCTGAGATTGAGGAGTACAAAAAACTCTTCCAAGAATTCCATGATGTATTTTCCTGGTCCTATACCGAAATGCTCGGTCTTGACCCCGCCATTAGAGAGCACCACATTGACACGTGGCCTGATGTACCCCCCGTTCGTCAGAAACAGCGTCCCATTCATCCTTCCAAGTTACCCACTGTTAAAGCTGAGGTCGAGAAACTTCGCAAGGCAGGATTCATTTATCCTATTGCTTATACCACCTGGGTTTCAAACCTAGTTCCCATTAACAAAAAGCATGACACCATTAGAGTATGCACTGACTTCCGCGATTTAAACCGAGCTTGTCCCAAGGACAACTTCCCCACGACATTTATTGACCAACTCATTGATGTGTGTGCGGGGCATGAAGTCCTATCTGTCATGGACGGTTTTTCCGGATACAACCAGATTTAGTTCCGTAAGGAAGACCAGTACAAGACTGCCTTTACCACCCCATGGGGCACCTTTGCCTATCGAGTCATGCCTTTCGGCCTCAAAAATGCTGGTGCCACCTTCTAGTGGGCCATGACCTATTGTTTTCATGACTTGGTCCATATCCTGCTAGTCTATCTTGATGACCTTACCTCTCGTTCCCGGAAACGATCAGACCACCTTAACGACCTCCAACAAGTTTTCCTGCATTGTCACAAATATAAAATCCGCTTGAACCCACAAAAGTGTGTCTTTTGCGTTTCGACAGGCCGGTTGTTGGGTTTCATTGTTTCCCAGAAAGGAATTGCTGTCGATCCCCTGAAGGTTCAAGCCATTCTAGACCTTCCCTCTCCTCGCACGCTTCGGTAGCTCCAGATTCTGCAGGGGCGATCCAATTTCCTTCGACGCTTCGTTCCTGATTACGCCACCAAAGTTCATGGATTCTTACGCCTGCTTCGTACCCACATACCCTTTGTTTTGGATGAGCAAGCAGAAGCTGCATTCGAAGCCCTCAAGAAAGCTCTCACAGAAGCCCCCTTGATCTCCCCTCCGGATTTCTCTCAGGATTTCATCCTTTACGTCTCGGCATCCGCACATGCCGTGTCCGGAGTCTTGGTTCAAGAAGATGCCTCTCACCAAGAGCATGTCATTTATTACGTCAGCCAGACCTTGTCTGGAACACCCCTACGTTACCCATACGAGGAAAGATTAGCCCTAGCTGTAGTCTTTTCCGTCCAAAAATTGCGACACTACATTCTGCTCAGTCGTACCACAGTTGTCGCTGACTCCAACCCTATGGTCTATCTCCTCACCCGGCGGCTCCTGCAAGGTCGTGTTGCTAAATGGGTCATTATCCTCCAGGAATATGACCTTACTTTCAGAACCCCTAAGAGCACTAAAGCCCTCACGCTTTCCCATATCATCACTGATCTCCCCTCCCTTCTGCCGCCCCCCCAAATCTCTGATGAGTTACCTGACAACCACTTGTTCACCATCTCCATTGATGACCCATGGTACGGCGATATTTTGTTATACCTTCGCACACAAACATTTAGACCCAATGTTACTCATGTAGGACGCCATCGTATCCGCCACCAGGCCTCTCGATATCTCCTCTTAGGCGATGTCCTTTACCGGCGAGGGGTCGACACGATTCTTCGTCGTTGCCTAACACATGAGGAAGCTGAACATGTCCTCAATGACTGTCATAGTAGGGCCTGTGGCGGCCATTTCTCTAGGATGGCCACTGCCCAAAAGGTCGTCCACGTCGGATATTTCTGGCCCACACTTTTCACCGACTGCATCACTGCGATCAAGCATTGCCATAATTGCCAACTTTTTGCCCCCAAGGCTTGGACACCACCTGCTCCGTTACACCCAGTCGTCACCGTTGGTCCATTTTGTAAGTGGGCCATCGAATTCACTGAGTGTAGACCCCCATCTGCCAACGGCCATAAATACATCATTGTCACCGTCGATTACTTCACCAAATGGGCCGAAGCTATGCCCACTTTCAATTGTACCGCTGACACTGCTGCCCGTTTCTTTTTTAACCACGTTATCACTCGATTCAGGGTTCCGAAATAGTTGGTCTCAGACCATGGTTCACACTTCGAAGATTCCGTTTGGCGCGAGTTATCCACTCTCCTCAAGTTTGAACATCAGTTCTCCTCTGCTTACTACCCCCAAGGGAATGGTCAAGTAGAGGCCATTAACAAAATTCTCAAAACCATCCTTCAACGCACGATTGACCGGCATAAGTCCAATTGGCACCACATGTTGTTCCCTGCCTTATGGGATTACCGTACCTCTACCAAGACCGCCACTGGTTTTACCCCGTTTCATTTAGTTCACGGTGTAGAGTCTGTCCTCCCCATCGAGTGGCAGATACCTGCCTTACACATCGCCGTCGAGCTTCTCCCTGAAACCTCCCCACTTGAGCAACGTCTGCTATCCCTCGAACAAGATGATGAAGACCGTCGTGCCACTCTCCAGACCATTGAAGCCGCCAAGAACTGCTCCAAGGCTGGTTACGACAAACATGTACACCCTCAAATTTTCCATGAAGGGGACCTCATCCTCGCTTATGACCAGGCCCATGACAAAACTGGCAAAGGAAAGTTTGAGTCCATGTGGCAAGGCCCTTACATTGTGCAGACCTGTCTCGGCAAGGGGGCATACATTTTAACTGACTCCGAAGGTCACCCTTTGCACAACCCCAGGAATGGGTTGTATCTTAAGCGCTTCTATCCCTAGAATAACTCGCGGCCCCATTGGTCCGCATTGTATAGTTTGCTCTCTTTTTGTTTTTCACCTTTTTTACCACGATCTTACATTCATCGTTTTTGCATGATCACAGATGGACCCTCTTCCACCTCATTACATTGGCTTCGCTGATGGAGCAAGCCGATGGTCTCCGAACCTGGCTTCTGCAGCATGGGTCTTATATTCCCCTTCACACAACTTGATTCACCTTGACGGAATATGTATAGGCGTTGCTACCAATAACCAGGCGGAGTATGATGCTATGACCGGTCTCCTGACTGCTGCCCTCCAGATGGGCATATGTCACCTTCATGTGTTCCTTGACTCCCAGCTACTTGTCTCCCAGCTCAATAACTGCTACCAGGTGCGTGATCCCTGCCTCTTTAGAAAATTCTTGCGCACAAAACAACTCAGCCGATAGTTTGAATCCATAACATTCATCCATGTCCCAAGAGCTCAAAATTGTGTCGCAGATCAAATGGCCAACAACATCCTAGATTGGCACATCAATCACACCATGTGAAACCTCCATCATGCATCATCATCCCATAGCATCTCATAAAAATATATAAAAACCCAAAAAGATTGCAAGGGGCATCCACGTGCCTATCATCACATAAACATTTGCATCCATTAGCAATGAAAATAAAAACAAATAACATACACAAGGGGCATCCATGTGCCCAACATCCTATACTACTTGCACCCACGTGCAGTGCAAACATATCACAAACCATAAGCGCATCCACATGTGTACACTAAAAACATCATCGCAAAAAGGTGCATCCACGTGCATAAAAATATATCAAAAAATACATGTCCATATGCTACACATGTCCTGAGTACCCAGACCGTGTGTTCCGACCCGAGCCCCGCGGTCTCCACACGTGTGATCCGTCGTGGAACCCGCGGTCTCCGATCGCGGCTCCCTCCTACAAACCCGCGGTCCACCCCACGTGGACCGTACAAATACCCCCTGGGACCCACTACCCACCCCCTGAACCTAAAAAACATGCAGGTATGAGTTTGACGGAATACCTGTATCTCCCGGATCTGAAATCGGCCGGTCGGATCGTCCAGAAACACCAACTAAGCTCTGGTCAACTTTGATCACTAGTCAAAGTCAACAAGTACAAATGACACTTGTCATGTTGGACCCACTCACTATTTATAGTCCGTTGACTTTTTCTTGTTTTGGCCATTCTGAACCCATATGGAGTCCATTTTTCAAACCATTTCCACCACTGGAATCAGCACGACGAGACTGTCATGATGGTCAACTCGTTGCATTATTTTTTCCATGTCATTTTTTGCACATTTTTTAGACACCACTAGTCGCCTCGGTTTGCGTGCCACTTCGGCTGCTCTCTGTTTTTCGCATATTTTATATCCTCGGATTCATTTTTCTGAGCTGGTGATGATGCTTGCGATCATTTCTCACTCTCACCCCCATAGCTTTCGGGTATTTTTCCAAAACGCCCCCTGTCGCCTCGGTTTGGGTGCCACATCGACCGTTATCCATTTTTGACACTCTTTATATCGCCTGATTCATTTTTCCGAGCTCGTGATGATGCTTGAGATCATTTCTCGCTCTCACTTGGTACAGTTTCAACATTGTGTCCCGACAACTTGCTGCCTCGGTTTGCATGCCACATCGGCCGCCATCGGATTGTTCCACATTTTTACATGAGACATTCACTCCTATCATACTGCAGCTATTTCATTATTTTGCCACCATTCATTATCCCGCAAGGAGGACCATCAGTGTTCCCCCCCACCCTCATTCTTGGTCATCATTAATATTCCTTGATTGAGCACTTCCTCCTTGCCTGGCTATTCCTTTTGTTCGGTATAATTTTATCCCTTTTTCGGGCCGGACAAGTACTTTACGAAAAAGGCACTTAGGGAGTTTCTGTTAAGCTCTTTTCTGACTCCTAAAACAATGAAAAGATCGTCGAGCAATCTTGCTTCCTTTCATGCTCATTAAAGTACCTGAAAGGGCGTCTATCTGGTATAAGTTTACCCCTTTTCCGGACCCAGTAGACTACTTACGAAAAAGGAATACTCTACTCAGACCGGCTAGAAGAGTTCTTCATTGCATCCTTTTATGCTTCTTTGGGCCTTGGAGACTAACACACGAAAAAGCAACCCCCTGGAGTCTTCTTATTGCTTTCAGACTCTCTAAAATTGAAAGCAACCACGAGCATGAATTGTCCTGGGCTCGTATAAATCCACACGACAGTACCATTCCGTTATTTCAGAGTCTTCTTATCGCTTCCGGACTCCTTAAAATTGAAAGCAATCACGAGCATGAATTGTCCTGGGCTCGTATAAATCCACACGACAGTACCATTTTACCCACAATTCTTCTAGTTCCTTAATCCTTGAAGAAGTTCCCCCGTGCCTCTTGGCACTATGATCGATCATCTCGGCAGCACCCCCAATCAGGTCGCCTTTGTTCAGAGTAGTCTGCAGTCTCCTGCCATTTTACACCAGCTTGAGTATCCCTCATCCCAGTCACTATCCTTGATCCATTACAGCTATGATCCCTTTCCCATCCGTCAGTTTCATATGCTGCCTGATCATCCCCGCCATCATACTCTGAACAAAGGAAGTTTGAGTCCACCCACTCTACTTGCCCAGTTATCCCCCACAGTTTGTCAGTCCTACCATCAGTACTCTCACACTTCGGTTCTCCACCTCGTGCTCCTATCAAGGAAACATCATTGCCTTGCTAGTTGCAGGTCTCCCTCTATCGACGACAGCCCCTTTATTCCAGAGGATAGACCCAGAGGTCCCTGCGCCTTGGACCCATCACCATCTGTGATGGGTGCCTATGGACCATTTTGAGAGGAGTCATCATTGCCTCTCCGAGTGGTTGTTTCTCACATGCTCGACTTCAACACCTTGATCGCATCATTGAGAATCCTACAGGGTTTATATCCCTTCCATTATTGGTCGAAGACCCTGGATCTCCCCTGACTCTAGCACATTGGTGAGTCACTTCGGAACACCTAGTTATATGTTCACGTGGATGTCCGGGTTGTGTTGGCACTTGTATTTGGAAGCTATCCAGTTATATGCTTCTTTGAGTACCCAGTTTCGTTCCAGTTCAGTGTACCATTGAGAGTATGACTCCCCGTCACTATGATCCAACAGCTCATCAGTTCCTTTGGTACCACACTCAGTAGCACTGTTGTCATTCCAGTGTATCAGTCTTTTAGCTCAAACATGGTCAGCCCAACAGTATGTCCCAGTTTTGTGTCCCCTATGGACCCATATGATGTACACAGTGGTTCTCTATGTATCCTACAGGTCCCCTTTTTTGGGCCTCACTATTATTTTTTATGTATCTTGATACGAGCATGGGAATGCCCGCCTCGTCCATATATTGAGATTCTTCCTCATTCATTATTTGAGGTCATGTATGTGTCAGGTCCCCATATTTTGGACCCCATTGTTATTATTGTTCTATATCTTGATACGAGCATGGGAATGCCCGCCTCGGCCATATGATCAGATTATTCCTCATCCATTATTGAGGTTATGTACTTTTAGTTTTTTGCAGTTGGTTCAGGATCGTTGTTCCGGGCTCCAGTTTGTTTCCTCTCTTCTCCACACCCCAGGAAAACCATTCAAAGACTTATGATGTCTATCGGCCATACGATGAGCTCCTGCTCTCACACATCAGGGGGCAATCTGTTAACACCCAAAAAGTGCTCACTACCTCATCTACCCATCACATGACTCATTTGTCCATATTTCCTACCATATTTACCTTCAGAACCCTAAAATCCCATTAAAAAAGTCCACAAAAGGCCTAAAAAGCCTCCAAAAGGCCACAAAACCATCAAAAAAGCCTAAAAAAGGCTAAAAAACTGCTTTTCCCTCCAAAATTATCCAAAATTCCTCCAAAATAGCAAAAACCCTTTAAAAAGGGAATAAAAAATATAAAAAAATGAGGAAAAAGGAGGAAAAAACCCTATACAGCTGACCTAAACCATATGGTTCCCAAAACCATGGGCCAGCACTCCACCACCAAAAACCTATAAATAGGTGATGGAGACCCCTCATTTCATTTCCACAATCAAGTATACCCTTACTCTGCCAAAATATCTTTTGAAACCCTAGCTCACCCTTGAGTTACTTTCACCATTGAGAGCCCCTTTTGGCCCATTTCCACCATTGCAGAAAGAGAAAGAGCAAAGTTGGAGTTTGGAGCAACCCTCTTGGATCATTGCAAGAACTTCACCAACCTCTACACTTGAGGTAAAATTTTAATACAAAGAAAACCATTCATTATTTCTTGTCTCTTATGTTTCATGCACATGTTTAGAATAATTTCCATTTCAATGTATTGTCTTTTAATTACTGTTTATTGAACTGCTACTGAGGAGTCCCTTCTCCTTACTAGGTGCTCATTTGCACAAGCTAGGGTGAAAACCCTAGCTACACCCCCGCGCACAGAAATTATGTCATCCCACAAAATAGAGAAGCTAATTCAGAAGGGAGCACCAACATATGTCGTACAATGCCAAGAGATGGAATTATTAACTTCAGAAGTTGTTAAACTAGGTCAACCGGAGATCTAGGATCTAATCCAAAAGTACAAAAAATTATTCGAAGATATCCCCATGGAGTTACCACTGAAAGGAAGATCGAGCATATCATCTAAATCAAGTCTGGATCAAGCTCCATTAATGTTAAGCCCTATAGGTATCTGCACCATCATAAAACAAAGATTGAAAGACTAATGTTGGTCACCCTATATGCTAATTAATTACAACTAACACACAGGATGCTCAATATAAATTGTCAAACCCAGGGAAGTATTTTATTTCAATGGAAATAAGCACAATCTATGCATAAACATTTCTAGCAGTTGATTGAATAAATGAAGATGATAATCCTAACTATCTGCTCAGCCAAATTCATTCCATAAAGAAAACTAATCTAACTCATACATCTAGGAATTCAAAATGCAACTACCTTCCTACAGAAATCAACCTAGCAGTTACTGATCTAAGAATGAAAATGAACTAGATTACTTTTGCAAGAAGTTAAATCCTATAATTATCAAACTACAGTATTCAATCTTTACCAAAATGATCCATCTAGTAGCTACTATTACTTAACCATAATCTGCCTAATCTATGAATTCAATAAAGATACAACAACAACCAGAATTAAGAAATAAACCTGAACTATAAATTGATAACCATTGGAAATCCTAGGAAGCATAAATGACTGAAAAGAATTGGAAGATGAGCTTGGCTGTAACAGCTGTTGAACACACATGCATAATCAAATCTAACCTACACAGTCGACTATCACACCATGCAGTTGCAACTATTTGTAATGCAAAGAATAAACTACCAATAAAGAATGCAATTGTAAATTTTTGTTGCAGCTATCAGAAATATGCCTAATGCAATTCCACAAACACACAACAGGAAATAAATCTAACTACCTACTTAACTCAACAATCTATGTGAGAAGACGGGCCCTGGCCTTCTAACAGAGATGCTGTGAACTAACACGAATTAAGACACAGAAATGGAAATAACTCTTCTCTTCATTAAAGATGGTAATCCACAGTCCCAGTTCTCTGTTACAGCCCGTACAAGATAATAATCAACCAACCCTAGACTCCGAGAGCCTTCCCATATTTATACATGGAGAATACAGTTTGTGATCCACTAATTTTGTGCAGCAATGAAGATCTATGATCTTCGCGCTGCTGAGTTACAGCTAAACTGTTACAACCATAATGAATGAGGCCATTAACCATGAAGGATGCTGTTACTCTGGCAGTCAATGGATCAATGGTGTAACCAATCGGGAGGCGTCCTGTCTGTTGCAGCTATGCTTTGTTTCAACGACCTGTTGCAGCTTCACGTGGAGAGATGCGCTGTCCCTTGAAATATGAGGAATCAAATCAGAAGAGTAACAAATGACACCACGTATGATTCTTTTCCAAGGCCTTGCGATTGATACACCTGTGCTTTGATCTTAACTTAATGAAATCAACACAAGTTAGCATAAATCAAGGGCTAGAATTCGTAACCATAACAATCTTAGGCATTAATTAAATGAAACAATAATGATTTATACCTTGTTAGGATTGCTTATTGATCTGGAAAAAGGCATGTATATGGTTTATGAAAGTAGGGTGTAACTGGGCAAAATGGTGAAATAGGTATGGTAAAAAAGGGGCATTTCTAGGGCCCGACATCTCCCCCCAACTATCCATTTGCATGTCCTCATACAACAGCCGATTAGTTTGATTCTGAATCTGATACTCGTTCATATTATGCAGATGAGTTGAGGAAATCAATTTTGACAGTTAACCATTGGGAATACTGGTTCTTGTGTGACAACATCCCCCTACTTTTAGCAGCTTCAACCTATATTGGAAATCATCAGATTTTTTATAGTATTGGTTCTTATGTAACAACATTTTTCCTTGTATCCCATTCTCAACAACTTTTATCTGAATTGCATTTCCAACAAATTTTTTTAAGGACGCTGGTTCTTGTGTGACATGATCATGTTCCTGATTCTTTTAGCTTCTTGAGTCGATTCAATGCCTACAAAACGATGAGGTTGAGCCCAAAAATAACTCCTCTGATTTCCTTGTTCCTGAAGATCCCTGTACCACTAATTCCAATACTGTAACTTTATGCCCTGCCAAATTAAAGATATCCCCACATTCCGGGCATATTATCTCTTATTGTACCTCATTTCCCCGAGTGGACAATGAATTCTTTAATTGGTCTGTAGCCTCCACCCTTGCATTCACATACTTTCTTGCTTGTTTCCTGCATGTCTCCTTCCATTTCTCTAGTTCTTCCTGGAACTCTTGCACCTCCTCCTTTAACAACTCATTTTCAAACAGAAGATTCTCTAATTGAGGTTCTTCTACAGTAGGTTCTTGTGTATCAGCAGGTGGTTGAGGTTTTAAAATGGGAATCCCAATATCCACCCCGATCAGATGACTCGCTTCTGCTACCGTAACAATTTTGGTTCTTCTCTTCTTCGCTGGGCCAGATGTTTGGCCCTTGCTCATTAGCCCTTTCTTCCTTTTCTAAGGCAGGGAAAATATCGTTTCCATAGAAACAGAGCCGACTCCCTCCTTTTGATTTAGAGTTCTTGTGATTTTGAGAGAGGATTCCACATTTAGAGCTTCTAGACCACTTCCTGATACTGCCTTTGCTTGATATTTTTCATTTGCTATTTTAGTTTCAACTGCCCCCGTTTCATCCTCCTCTATTTCTATCTCCTCTTCATCCTCCAATTGAACTTATGGTGTTCCAATTCCTCTCCCCCAACTGAGTTTGAGGAACCCCGGTCCTCATCCAATATTTTTAAGGAAAGTTCATGGGATACCTCTGGCCGAACCAGAAGTTGTTCCCATGTCAAATTATGTTGTGCAAGGGCCCGTAAAACCAGTAGTTTAATTAGACCATGATTTGTGAGGGATTACAAGGGGTGTTGAGATCCTTTGAAATAGTAGGCCATGCGTTGCAGAGATTGAAAAATAAAGTATGGCAGGTTTAACAGCCAGCGATGACGTAAATGTGATAGGAGTAAAAATTCATTGATATAAACAACACCATACCTCCCCTCGCATGTGATGTATTTCTTCAAAAAGATTGCAAATTGATCCCAAGGACTTGGAAGGGTTTCCAAAGCTGATCCCCTGCTCGTTGGTCAAACAATTTCTCCAGCTACCAGAAAATCTTCAACTATAGTCGGATGATAGCATTTTTCGACTAAACCAGCGTTGCTCGACTCTGAGAAATCCCGTTACCTCCGCCATGATTGCCTCTGAAACATCTACCCTTATTCCTCAAACCTCTGAATGAGTGCTCGCCAGATTTCGAGCAAATTCAAGGGCCATTTCCTCATGAAAACCATTCAGGCATTGAAAATATTCCGTCCATCCTGCTTCTTGAAAAATAACAAAGAAATATCTGTTTTTATACAGAGATTCTATTGTTAGAGGCTCATATCTCTCAGGGATACCCATACTATTGAACTTTTGCGAAATTTTGTAACGAATGCACCAGTCACAGTTTCAAACATCGAGCTGATTGCATGCAGACACGGTTAATGGATAATCGAAATTCAAATTGAGCCTTGTTGGAAAGGTGGCACTGTTAGTCCTGAATAAAATCCGTGGCAGGATTATCGCACAAGTCGGGTAGGATGATGGTCACACTCATAGGTATGGGTAGCAGTTTAATCATGGCTTTGAGTCATTTGATTGGCTGCGGATAGATGATAGGGATAATTGACAAATATAACCATTATTGCTTGCGACGTCACTGGATGCCTAATCATGATTATGGTTAGAACCCATACCTTCAGCATTAATGCTTGAGCCACCATTCTGCCATGGCATGATATTCACAGTCGCATCGCTGGTAAAATACGCATGTGCCGAGATGAGTTGGACACCGCCAACCGAGCTGATACGTGCATTCATGCTGACAGGTACACAGGATGGTCCAATAGTTATAATCGTTCTTGGCAAACTCGTGATTGGAACCGTGGAGTCATCATTTAAATGAGGGTCTAGTCAAATCATGAGCGGCGAGATTGCTCCAAGAGATAGACAATCTAGCGGATTTACAGTTGAGCTAAGAATGAAGACTTGAGCAGAGTTTGGAAAAATACGACAGAGTCGCAGCTGCTAAACTTGGCAGCATAGGAAAAAATAGTGGAGTCACAACTGCGGAAATTGGCAGAATGGAAAAAAATAGCGGTGTCGCAGCTATGAAATTTGAGAAAAATAGGCAGGAATAGCGGAGTCGCAGCTGCTGGAAAAAATGAAAGGGATAAAAATAGCAGAGTTGCAACTACGAAAACTTGGCAAAATAAGCGAAAGGTAGCAGAGTCGCAGCTGCTGGAAAGGTGAAGTGAATGGAAAATAGCGGAGTTACAGCTACAAAACATGGTAGAATGGACAAAAGTAGCGGAGTCGTAGCTGTTAGAAAAGTGAAGTGAACGGGAAAATAGAGGAGTTACAGTTGCAAAAATTGGAAGAATGAGCAATGTAAGGAGTCGCAGCTGTGCAAAAATGGACTAATAGAGAAATAATTATTTATTTATTTTTTTCAGCTGGCTGCTGAAAGCCAACGAATCATCCATCTTCTTCAAAGAGCTTTATTAAATCAGGAAAACACTATCAGGTTTCTGCAATCGTCTGGCCTAGTCAAGACTGTTGTTCCTCAAGTTAATTCCTGCACACAATTCTTCAAAACAAACCCGATCAAGTGAAAAATGAAAAATAGATAAAATACAGAATGAAAAATAAATTATTTATGTACAAATTATGTGTGGAAATTGCAGTTCTTAAAAATTCACAGGGGTTGAGAAAAATCCCTGCCCTGGCGTTAACTGATATTCTGGATCAACTGCAACATGTGAAATGAAAGCATCCTTTGAGATCAGTTTGTGATACAGTTGCAGCCAACGACCATTTGCGAATAATGGTGTCTTGTTTTCATCAATGGTGATTAACCGGATGATTCCATTATCAAATACTCGATCTATTTGATAGGGTCCCAACCAATGAGTGCATAGTTTGCCTTTGAAATCCCTCTTGAACCGTGAATCATATAACAGAGCCCAGTATCCTTCCTAGAGGAATTTCTTCTTTATGAATGTATCATGCCATTTAGAGTGCTGCTGTTGGATTAAAGTTGTATTATTTACTGCTGTTGTGTGCTTTTCATCCAATTCGTTAAGCCGATTCAGTTGGTTCCTCTGTGCTTCTGATAAATCAAGGTTTGCTGCTACAACTGTTTTCAAGGTTCTGATTTCAAATTCAATTGGGAAAACAAAATTATTACCATACACTAACTCATCTGGGGAGAAATCGGTGGTGTTACTCCATGTAGTGCGATAGGCCCATAGTGCCTCTGGAAGTCTCTCAACCCAATCTTTACAATGAATTTTCACTGTTTTTGTCAAAATAGCCTCGATGACCTTGTTTGTACTCTCCACTTGGCCATTGGCCTGTGGATGATATGGTGAGGTTATTTTGTGCTGAATATGAAATTTCTATAACAGCGCTTCTAGTTTGTGATCACAAACTATGGTCCACCATCTGTAACGATTTCCTTAGGTACTCCAAACCGAGTGAAAATATCTTCATATAGGAAATCAATTACAGCCTGATCATTAGCCTTAACCAAGGCTACAGCTTCTATCCATTTGGTCATGTAATCTGTGCAAACCAAGATGTGAAATTTCTATTTTGAGGGAGGGTTGATAGGCCCTACGAAATCCAGAGCCCATCTATAAAATAGTTCAACCACGAGCTGTGGTTGAAGAGGCATTTCATCTAACCTGTTGGGTTGGCCCATCCTTTGGTAGCTATCACATGCTTGAACATGCTTCTTTGCATCCCTAAACAATGTGGGCCAGAAATAACCCATTCTCAAGACCTTATGAATAGTCCTTTTATCAGTAATGTTCCCCCCACAGGGCTCATCATGGAAAGCTTTAAGAATACTGAAAATTTCATCTTCTCTGACACATCTTCTAATTTATAAATCAAGCCTTGTGTAGAAAAGATGTCCATCAATCTAGAAATACCTAGCACTCTGTTGTATGATCTTCGTTTTTTTCTCTTTTCGACAGATGTGCTGGGAGCTTACCTGCAGCCAAAAAGTTAGCAATATCTGCATACCATGGGGAGTGAGCTGATACTGCAAACAAATGCTCATCAGGGAAGAAATCTTCGATTGGTAGATTATCATCACTATTAGTAAGTCGAGATAAAAAATATGCAACAACGTTTTCCTTCCCTGGTCTATCAACAATTGTGATGTCAAATTCCTATAATAGTAGCAGCTATCTAGTAACTCTAGCATTCGTTATTGGTTTATTCATTAAATATTTGATGGTAGAATGATCAGTGTGCACAAAAGTGGAGTATCCAGTAATGTAGTGTCTAAATTTGTCGATGGCATACACTATGGCAACGAACTATTTCTCGGTGATAGTATAGTTAAGTTCAGCAGGGGATAAATTCTTACTAATGTAATAAATTGCATAAGGAGCATTACCTTCCTGTTGTCCTAAAACCGCTCCAATGGCAGTGTCTGAAGCATCTGAAGAGATATGAAAAGGCAGAGCCCAATTGGGCCCTCGTAAGATGGGTGCTGTAGACATCATTTTCTTAACTTCAGTAAACGTTGTTTGGCATGCATCATTCCAAACAAACTGTGCATCCTTCATCAGCAATGTGAACAAAGGAGAAGCTAGTTTGGTAAATTTTTCTATGAATCTTTTGTAATAGCCAGCATGCCCTAAGAAGCTACATACATCTTTTTGTGTTCTAGGAGTCGGTAAATTTTCAATTACCTTGATTTTGGATGGGTCTACCTGGATACCATCAGAAGAGATGAAGTTCCCCAGAACTATGCCCTCACTCATCATCATATGGCACTTTTCAGTGCTTAAAGAGAGCTGGCTTTGTTCACAGCGTTTCAAGACCTTTTCTAAATTTTTTAGAGCTTCTTCATAACTACTACCGTATGGAGTGAAGTCATCCATAAAAATTTCCATGCAGTCATTTACCATCTCTGAAAATATTCAAATCACTGCTCTTTGAAAAGTTGCTGGTGCATTGCACAAACTAAAAGGAAGTACCCTATATGCGAAAGTGCCCCAGGGGAAGGTGAAAGTGGTTTTGTCTTGGTATTCTGGAGCAATCTGGATTTGGTTATAGTCACTAAAACCATTCAGAAAGGAAAAATACTTCTTCCCAGACAAGGTATCAAGGACCTGATCGATGAAAGGCAGGGGAAAGTGGTCTTTCTGCGTTGCTTTGTTCAATTCCTTGTAATCCACGTAGACTCTCCATTTCCCATTCTTTTTTGGCACAATCACGAGTGGAGAAACCCACTCACTGTCTGAAATCGGGTATATGAATCTTGCTTCCAAAATTGTTTGGATCTCCTCTTTCACTATGTCCCTTAGGTTCGGGTTCATCCTTCGTTGTGGTTGACACATAAGCCTGGAGTCATTCTTAATATAAATGTGATGGGTACACAGATTAGAAGGAATTCCTTTCATGTTTGTGTACTCCCAAGTGAAATCTCCTTTATGCTGTTTCAGCAAAGTGATCAACTGTTCCAGCTCATTGGGCCAAGGTTTGGATTGATGTTTAATGTTTTCCCTGGCTCGATTTCTACTGGAACACTTTTCAAATTTTTTGAGTACTAGAATTATACTAGCATCACTGACTAGAGTTTCTTCTGTCATATTTTCTTGTTCTGTCTCATCTAATGTATTGTTCAAGATCTGATAAACATTTTTATTGATTGACGTGGGCTCACTGATGAAACTGTTGATAGCATCATCCTCTATTTCATCTTTGAAAGTTAAGGCTCTCCCTATCGTTAATAAAGGCTGAATGCCTTCCTCCTCCTCCAAATTCACCCAAAGTGGAGTTTCAGCTTTAGTACTTGGTCGAGATGGAGGATATAAGGTTAGGATTTTGATCTCAGTCCCATCTGAAACAGTCATGGATCCTGACCGACAGCTGATACAGGCATCCGCTATGGTTAACCAAGGTCTTCCCAGGATCAGCGGGTGTCCCCCCAACTGAGATTTTGGCTGTAACACAAAGAAATCAGCAGGGTATTCCCACGAGTCAACAGAGATTACCAGGTCATCCAAGATTCCCTCAAGCTTCATCGTTGATCTGTTAGCAAGTTCTAAAATGGTAGGGGTTGTCCGAATGTTAGTGATTCCAAGTTTCTTCACAGTTTCTATGGTCATAACGTTAATAGACGCACCTAAGTCTACCAAAACATTGGGTATTTGTGTGTTTCCTATGTGAACTGTCACAGTAGGATTTCCAGGGTCATCGTATTTTTCCACAGGAGTCTTCCCCATTATTAATTCGGAAAGTTTTCCCAATACATGTACAGTGGGAGGATCCCTAGGATTTCTTCCTGGCTTCTTAACACATAAATCTCTAACAGTCTTAGCATAAATGGGCACGTTATGGAGGGCTTGTAACAGTGGGATTTTGACATACAAATTCTTCAATTCTCCTAAGAGATTGAATTGAGGTTGTTCCACTATTTTCTGCAGGGCCAATCATTCAAGGTATGGCGATTCTCTCATCAATTGTGTAGTTTGTGCTTCATCGTGTGTTAGCTCCTGAGTTTCAGCTACTGTTTCGGTAGGAATGTCAGCATCCTCAATAATGGGGATTGCTGAATTAACCATATTCTCAAAGTGCTGATTCACTCTAGTTTTAGTCACTAGGGATGGAACATCCTTAGTGATGATAGGTTACACTACCCTCCCTGATCATAATTGGACGTCATTGCAGGGAACTTGGGAGATGGAATACACAGGCATGTTGGTAGTCTCAAACTGGTGAGTTGCTTTATTATTCGGGTTTGGGTTAGGTTGTGCAGGTAGCTGTGGTCGAAGTGGTGCATTTGTAGGTGTGGCATTGTTTTGGAATGGGACCTGTGGCTGTTGATATTGTTGCTAAGGATACTGTTGAGGAGGGTACTGTTGATACTGAGTTTGGTGATGGGGAAAGTTATTTCCTTGGTAAGAATTTCTCCAATTGGAATTCCAAGGAGCTTGGTTGTTTGACTGTTGTGACCATGGTGTCCAAGAATTAGGATTTTGCATTTGGTTCTGATATGGATGCCACTGGTTATTAGAATATTGTGAAGGTAATTGTGTATTCATATTATTCATGTTATTCATTCCATTCATATTATTCAGAAAAAATGATGGGTCTTGATTCATACCTTGAGTGCGAGGCTGCCAAGGTTTCTTCTGTGCAATAAAGTAAGCTTGTTCCACATCTGGAGTGGATGCCTGCAGGACTGCTTTGACTTTAGGTAGTGAGGAACATTCCTTGGTGTCATGCTCCAACTCACATATTCTACATATTTCTTCCTTGTCCAGCGGGCATTCCTTCAGTGGGTGCTTTTTCCTACATTTAGGAAAGAATACACCGAGTGTAATATCTTCTACTACTTGCCTTTGTTTTTCTCTCAAGACATCTAACTATGAAGAAATGGAGCTCATCATGTTTGTTTTGAAATTCTCCAATAGGTTGCCTATTTCTGCTCGAGTGGCTCCTCCACTAGCTGACTCTTGTGTCCTAGGGAAGACATATTGATCTCGATCCTTGTCTCGTTTGTTAGTTCTAGAGGATCCCCTTGAGTAACTTCGACATAATTCAACAATCTTCTCGAAGGGTTCCTTTGAGATGTCCCCTTTCCCCAAAAAATTCAACATATCAAGGAAATATTCTCTAATTCCTCGGAGAAAAATAATCTTAAGTACATCTTTTCCAATCTCAGTGTGTCCAGACCTTTGTAAATTGTTAAAAAATATTTCCACGAAGTCTTCCAAACTCTCCTCTTCCTTCTGAACCATTTTAAACAACTCTTCCTTTCTATCCCTGATTCTGCAATATTCTTGATATTTAGAGAGAAAGGTGTGTTTCATTTGGTCCCAAGTAGTAATGGTCTCATGACCCAGACTCATGAACCAACGCATAGCATTTCCTTTTAAGGTGGCTGGGAATAGTTTTAGATTCTGGGAACTGGAGGTATAATCATTGTTGCGACAGAGGACATCAAACTCAAAAAGAAACTCATCAGGATCTTCAGAATATTTACCATGGAAATTCAGGAGAACTGATGGTGAGATGTTTTTCATAGGAGTTGCTCCAGGTGTCTGGAGGATAGGGAACTCTAATGTAGCCACGGTGTTACTAGGCTGATTATATTCAACTTCCTCTTCCCGATTCTCCCTATGTTCATTCTCGCCTTCCTGTTCTCTATTAGCCATGTTATCAATCCAAAATTTAATGGCTGCCTCTATTTGTTCTTCCTCTGCCCTTGCCTCTTCTTCTTTCCTCCTCTCTTCTTCTCACCTTCTTTCTTCCTCTACTTCTCGGCGAGTCTCCAACCACACTTCTTTAGTAAATTTGGTTCCGTTGATATGATAAATCTCCTCTCTATCCGGTGCACCCACAATGCTTCCCTTGTCTTCATGAGGTTTTTTTTATGCAATGGGAGTATATGGTCCCGTTGTATTCTCCACAGTTGATGCTGAATTCTCAAGATTAGGAGGAACAGAATTTCCCCTTCCTGTAGACGTCCGTGGTGGTCTTGTGGAAGAATCAACCTTAGCTATTATCTCTTCGATGAATGTTTTCCTTCCCAGACCTGTGTTACGACCTCGACCTCTTCCACCTGCAATGTTAGTATTCAAAGGTGGTTCCCGATTTGTTTTTCTTGTATTCATGCATGCTGTAAATGATTAAACTAAAATGAAATCAAATAAAACCAACTACTAACTATGTCTATCAATTACCATCCCCGGCAATGGCGCCAAAATGTTGGTCACCCTATATTCTAATTAATTACAACTAACACATAGTATGCTCAATATAAATTGTCAAACCTAGGGAAGTCTTTTATTTCAATGGAAATAAGCACAATCTATGCATAAACATTTCTAGCAGTTGATTGAATAAATGAAGATGATAATCCTACCTATCTGCTCAGCCAAACTCATTCCATAAAGAAAACTAATCTAACTCATACACCTAGGAATTCAAAATGCAACTACCTTCCTACAGAAATCAACCTTGCAGTTACTGATCTAGGAATGAAAATGAACTAGATTACTTTTAAAAGAAGTTAAATACTATAATGATCAAACTACAGTATTCAATCTTTACCAAAATGATCCATCCAGTAGCTACTGTTACTCAACCATAATCTGCCTAATCTGTGAATTCAATAAAGACACAACATCAACCAGAATTAAGAAATAAACCTGAACTATAAATTGATAACCATTTGAAATCCTAGGAAGCATAAATGATTGAAAAGAATTGGAAGATGAGATTGGCTGTAACAGCTGTTGAACACACATGCATAATCAAATCTAACCTACACAGTCGACTGTCACACCATGCAGTTGCAACTATTCGTAATGCAAAGAATAAACTACCAATAAAGAATGCGATTGTAAATCTCTGTTGCAACTATCAGAAATATGCCTAATGCAATTCCACAAACACACAACAGGAAATAAACCTAACTACCTACTTAACTCGGAAATCTATGTGAGAAGGAAGGCCCTGGCCATCTAACAGAGACGCCGTGAACTACCACGAATTAAGACATAGAAATGGGAATAACTCTGCTCTTCATTAAAGATGGTAATCCACAGTCCCAGTTCTCTGTTACAGCCCATACAAGATAATAATCAACCAACCCCAGACTCCGAGAGCTTTCCCATATTTATACATGGAGAATACAGTTCGTGATCCACTAATTTCGTGTAGCAACGAAGATCTATGATCTTCGTGCTACTGAGTTATAGCTAAACTGTTACAGCCATAATGAATGAGGCCATTAACCATGAAGGATGTTGTTACTCTTGCAGTCAATGGATCAACGATGTAACCAATTGAGAGGCGTCCTGTCTGTTGCAGCTATGCTCTGTTTCAACGACCTGTTGCAGCTTCACGTGGAGAGATGCATTGTCCCTTGAAATATGAGGAATCAAATCAGAAGAGTAACAAGTGGCACCACGTATGATTCTTTTCCAAGGCCTTGCGACTGATACACCTGTGCTTTGATCTTAACTTAATTAAATCAACACAAGTTAGCATAAATCAAGGGCTAGAATTCGTAACCATAACAATCTTAGGCATTAATTAAATGAAACAATAATGATTTATACCTTGTCAAGATTGCTGATTGATCTGGAAAAAGGCATGTATATTGTTTATGAAAGTAGGGTGTAATTGGGAAAAATGATGAAATAGGTATGGTAAAAAAGGGGCATTTCCAGGGCCCAACAACTAATACACGATTTTCTAAAGTGTGGAGTGATTAAAAAAATTCAGAGTCCCTATGTTGCACCAGTAGTATTAGTTCGAAAGAAGGATGGGTCCTTTAGGCTATGCATTGATTACAAAGGACTAAACAAGATAACCATTAAAGAAAAATTTCCCATTCCCTTCATCAATGAAATGTTGGACGAGCTTCATGGCATAAGGTACTTTTCAAAATTAGACCTAACGTTGGGATATCACCAAATTAGAGTAAGGCTAGAAGATGTGGCGAAGACAACTTTACGGACCCATGAAGGGAATTATAAGTTTAAAGTAACGCCTTTTGGGCTAACTAACGCTCCAACAACCTTTCAAGCAACCATGAATAACTTATTTCATCCATTCCTAAGAAAGTTAGTACTAGTTTTTTTCGATGACATCCTCATATACAACAAAACATGGAAGGAACATCTCACACATCTGGAACACGTGGTATCTATTTTAAAAGCGAATCAGTTCTACGCCAAGATGTTGAAATGCACGTTCGGTAAGGAAGAAGTGAACTATCTTTGTCATGTAATACCCAAGGAAGGAGTCAAGGTGGACCCATAAAAAATAAAATCAATCAAAGAGTGGCCCAAACCCACTAACATATCCAAGTTAAGGGGATTCCTCGAGATAACTGGATATTATAGAAGATTCATCCGAAATTATGCACACATAACCGCTCCCTTATCCAACCTTCTTAAAAAGAATGCATTCCAGTGGAGTGAAGAAGTGGACACGTGTTTTGAAGCATTGAAAATAATTATGTCCTCCACACATGTACTAGCTACCCCATACTTCTCCAAGCCATTTGTAATAGAATGTGATGCTTCAGGTTGTGGTTTGGGAGCAGTACTAATGCAAGATGGGCACCCGATAGCCTTTGAGAGAATAAAACTAAATAAACAAGAACAATTCAAGTCTACATACGATAAGGAAATGTTAGCCATTATGCATGCATTAGCAAAGTGGCGACAATACCTCCTAGGAAGCAAATTCATGATCCGCACAAACCTCAATAGTATTCAATATCTACTTCAACATAAAACATTGTCCACAGAACAACATAAATTGATAGAAAAAATTGTTGCTTTCGACATGGAAATAATACACAAAAAAGGGAAGGAAAATGTAGTCACAGAGGCACTCTCTAGAAAAGATGAATATATGACTTCTTACTCCATTTCAGTCGTAATTCCAGAATGGCTAGATGAAATACGAAGCGAATACGCCAAGGACCCAGATACAAGCACTATAATTAACAATTCCAATCACAACTCCAAGTTTGAATGAAAAAACGATATCCTTTGGTATGAAGGGAGGATTTATTTAAACTCAAACTCTAAATTCAAGGCTAAAGTAATGAAGGAATCCCACAATTCACCAGCAACAGGACACGTAGGATTCTTCAAATCTTACTATAATGCAAGAAGGTCATTTTTCTAGAAGGGAATGTAGAAACAAATCCAAAAATATGTGGCCGAATGTGACAAATTCCAATGAAACAAAAGTGAAAATATTTTAACACCAAGATTACTTCACCCTCTGCACATTCCAAAACAGAAATGGGAAGAGATATCTATGGATTTCATTGAAGGGTTACTTGTGCCAGAAGGAATTTTTTTTTTTTTTGTAGTGGTTGATCGATTAACCAAATCCACACACTTAACGGGAATAAAGAAGACAGAGACAACAAAGCAAATCACATAAGTATTCTATAAGAACATATACAAGTTACATGGATTTCCAAAAGTCATCGCTAGTAACAGAGATGCAAAATTTAATGGGAAATTTTGGAGATAATTTTTCAAACAAGTGGGGACATCACTTAACATGAGTTCAGCTTATCACCCCCAAACATATGGCCAGACTGAAGTTGTAAACAATTTTTTGGAGGCCTATCTACATTTTTTTGTGATAGACACGCAGAATAATTGGTTTCAATGGCTACACCTAGTAGAATGGTGGTATAATTCAACATACCATACCTCCGCAAAAATGACACCCTTCCAAGCTTTATATGGATATGAACCACCAAATTGGAAGGAGTTGGTTCTAAACGACACTAATGTTCCAAAAGTAAGGAACCAACTAGAGGAAGCTCAAAAAACAATTGAATTACTCAAGGATAACTTAATCACAGCCCAAAACCGTATGAAGCAACAAGCATATCAAGGAAGAACAAAGAGAGAATTCAAAGTAGGAGACTGGGTGTTCGTAAGACTCCAACCATACAAACGGATATCTCTTAAACAAGGAGGAAAAAATAAGTTGGCCCCAAAATTTTATGGACCAATATACCAGATAACCAAGAATATCAATCAAGTTGCATATGAATTACAATTACCTGATAAGAGTCGTATCCACAATTTCTTCCATGTATCATGTCTCAAAAAGATGTTGGGGCAACATCAGACAGTTCAAACAATCATTCCTATGCTATATGATGAGGGAAGGGTCATTTTGGAACCAGAGGCAATCATTGCAACCAGAGAAAGAAGAATTCATTCTCGAGAACTCAAGGAATATCTCATTAGATGGAAAATTTTTCTAGTTGAAGATGCATCATGGGAGACATAGCAATTTCGTCAACAATATCCATCCCTACCCTTGCTTTGAGGAAAAAACATTTTAAAATACAGCGGCAATGTTACGTATCTAAGTATATAACAAATAAATAATTTGAATATTAAATGTAATATTAAACTTAGTTCTCCTAGGGTCACACCATTTCATTGAAACGGTGTGTTTTGACCTATAAAAGGTCATTTCTCTTATTTGTAAATAATCTTTTATTCAATAATTATTCATTATGGGTTATTTTTGAAACAATGTGGGTTTAGAATATTCTTTCGCTCCATCCTCCATGAAATGACCTCCCTAATTCGGTTTAAAGGTATTATGAGATTATTGTTAAATTTTGAGCATTAATTCACAATACTCTAGGATCTTTACTGAGAGAATAACATATATAGTATATCAATGCATGACAATCACAATAAGCATGACAAGCATCACAAGAATAAAAAGCACGAGAGACAAGAGACGCAGAGTTTCCGTGGGGAAAACCCTAAGGTGAAAAACCCCACAACTTCCTCAGAGATAGAGAGAGAAATGGGTCAACCAAAGTACAACCAAAATACACTGAGATAGTCTCCTAGTAGCAGATGATCCTCCTCCTCACTAGTGCACCACTTTCTGAGTGAGAGTGAGATACTTTTCCGAGTGATATAAATAGAGATCACCTGATCTCTATTTATACTAATCTGTTTTCCCAGTGACCTTATGGGGCCGACTTGTCTAGCTAGGTACATCCACAATATAATATATATTTCAGGGCCGACCCCACACATGGTGGTCTAATAACCCATCGGCAAGTACACACACTTGCGACACTTGTCAATCCACATGATGACACTTCCTTATAGAGGAATAACACATCTCTAATAAGGGTACAATAAATATATATAAAACACATAGATGAAATACATTCCGAAGTTACATATACATCAACAATTATGGTTGTTCAATAATAGCAATTGTTATTTGTTGAATTATATCCTTCTCCATATGCTTTGAATCAGAGGACACTAGTGGTTGACTTGCAAATGAATAAAAATCCTATGCAAACCCAACTATAATATGGTAGTGTATCTATGTATCAGTAGTCATCTTATCGATTTTCTCACTTTATTCCTTAACAATGTTTTGCAACATATCCAACTTTTTCTCATGTTTCTCCATGAGGTGTCGGTTAAGATGGTCAATTGTCTTATGAATCCCATCAGCTGACTATTGATGCACTTAAGGATGTGTCTTAAATCCCTTATTCCCTCTCCATCTAGGGATTCAGTGTAATATCCTTGGGAATATTCGACCAAGAGATTAACTCAACTTCATAAATTTTAATAAAATTCACTAGTTAAATTTTTGACAATTTTCTGAACGGAGCCGGAAGTTAGTGATGGGGATGGAGACTGAATTTGAGGATGGTGGGATGAAATTTCAGTTATGGAATTTGTATGGGGAAATGTGCAGCATCAAATAATAATATCAGATGGAGAGTCCTAAGCACAAAGCACTGGGGCCATTTAGGTTTCAAACATCAGCAGGCTGAAGTCTACTCCAAAGCTTCTTGGACACACCAGCATATGCTTACTAGACAGGTCGGGGTTCTTGGAGTAAAATACAGAGGTTATATCAGTCAAATGAGTTTTGGTTATGTTCAGGAAGGTATTTTAGAAGAATTTGGAGAGTTTGGGAAGAATTGGGGTTTTCAGGCTCTCCCGGGATTGCTGAGCTAGTATTTTTCTAATCTTTCCAAACGAGGTCTAAAGGATTCCAAATTATTAATTTAAGTACTGATATGGATAATATACTAAGTTAAGGTCTTGATCCAATTGACAAAATGTAAAAAGAGTGATTAGAATGGATTTGGCAGGAAAAGTGGTGAAACTAGTCTAGAATTGACATCAATCTAGCTAGTCTTGTATTTTAACTTCACAAATTGCTTTAAGAAAACACCAGATCTGTTCTGATATTAATTTATACTCTGATATAACATGTAACACACATAAAACTCAAAATATGACTTTCAGAACATTTATTCTTTCATTAACTACTTGCTTCTCAAATGACAATGCCTTATCGACTAATTTTCTGTTACAATCAGTGAGAGAATATAGAAGAGAAGTAAGAAGTTATCGTGGCTCTGTTCTGGAAGCGAATATCATTCCATCTACAGATTAGATGGCTGATATTTATACACTCTTAGTGGCTGATCTTCAAATGGGCGCCATCATCAAACTAGCCCTCTTCTTCAGTGAAATCACCTCCAAATCTAGCTGTGGGAGTAGTAGAGGTAGAAGAAGAGTGGAAAATCGATATGATCTTGAATTCTAGAATATAAAAGCAAATAATCTCTACAACTTCAGCTGAGAGAATTCACTGTAGGTCCCAAGAACATCTCTCCATAATTATATTCTTCCACCAGTGTTCTTCCACCAAATCTAGCTGTGAATCTCCTCCAATGGTGGACTCCTCTTCAATCTGACATTAGATCTTCATGGCTGAACTATACTGAAGGTTACTGGCTATAATATTGCTTGCTGGACCTGCATAATACTCATAGGAAACTCATAGGGCCTTGGGGCACATCAACCAAGAGGAAAGGTTGAGGCACATCTCTCAACATGTGAGTAGCTCATAGCTCTCATTCACAAATTACAAATGATCAAAAGTTCTTCATTGGAGTTGGTTGGCTTCTTTTATAAACTTCATGATGACCTGTTGAGTAATTTACTTAGCTTTGGTGACCTGTGAGAGTAGGTTACCCACTTTCTCATCCTACTCCAAGCCATGTGGGCACCTTCTTGGAATAATTAGCAAGTTTAGCTCATTCATAATGGAAAGTGCGCCCTCCTTGAGAAAATAGCAAGTTTATCTTACAGAAGATGTTTCCTTTCTTGACAACCTTTGGATGAATTAGAAACTGCGCCCTCCACTTGCTTGCTTTTGGGGCTGACATGCTTTTACCTCTTTTTTAGAAATTGGACCTCCAAAGTTTCCTGCTTTTTACCTATGACAACTTTTCTGTAGTTGCTTCCTTTTTCCTAGCTTTCCTCTTTGATTCCTTGCTTTTCCTGAGATTTTCCACTAAGGAAAGCTTGGCCCACTTGAACCAATTTCGACATCCTACCCTTGTCATCACCATTTGCCACTATTTATTAGCCAAAATTATTAATAAAAATATTACAAATTCATAATTACTCCAAAATTTAGATTTTAATTAATTAATTAATAATTAATCAACCCCTATGGTATAATTGCCTCAAAATTACCCCATTAATTAAATTCTCATTTAATTAATCACTTACACTTAGTCATGGGGTTAATAACTACATCGGGGCCCACCTTGTCCATTTAATTCCCAAATACAACCTTAGGCATCTTCCATAAGGTAGTTTCCATACATTCTCATTAATTAACTAGTTATTGCCTAGGTGTCTTAGGCCAAAATTACCCCATGGACCATAGAAAAATTTGGGGACATGACATTCAGGATTTAGGGAAGCCATAAGAACCCTTAACAGTTGCCTATGGACAAGTGTTCCGACAAAACCAAGTATAATCATGTTAGCAATAGAGTGCAAAGAAAACCACAACCAGATAATTTTACACTGACGTATTTCCCAATTTAATAGTTTAGCAACACCATCCACATATAAAGCTAACAACACAACCATACAACTGAAAACACTTGAAACTAACACAATAGATATATCATCCTTACCTTGGTCGAACACTAAGAAGATCCAAAGTGCACCTGACTCTAAATGTGAGACATCAAACCAATATACATTGCTTCCATTTCTAAGCAAACTACCATCACATACCTCCAATCTTCCAAGAAAAATCCCATTCATGGGTCGAAACTAGAAAACTCAAGCCACAAAGGAGTGACCTTGCCGAACCACTTTCAAATGACTAAAGGAACTCAAGGCATGTGGGAGTGTTATTGCTCCTTTAATAACGTGAATTAATGCTAGGGGAGTACTTAAATTCATAGCTAATGGTGGGATATAATTCAATAAGTTAACCATATTCATAATGAAATTAATGGATCCATTATCGATCTAGGGGGTCCCCATTTTTAATAAGAACCCCCTTATCAAGATAATAAATGTCATTAGCCTGCCAATAAACTAAAGTTTTATTGGACTTTTTAATGTGAAATATCTTAGCTCTTTTGAGGTTGTTGAGATTCCAATTTATTCGCTCAATGAGTTTATATGGAGAGTTTTTGTTTCCCTTTAGGCTTATGCCTAATTTGATTTATCACTATAAGTGAATCTCTAAAGATCATCACATTGTTAATTCGATGGAGTTTTAAAAGTTTTGTTCCCATGTACAAAATGTAAACCTTATCCTAATTATTAGTGGATATTCCAACCCACCACTAGTAGATGAATTTTATGTTCCCTTCGGGGTCAATAAGGACAACCCTACCACCCCAACCCCACTTGTACCACCTCAAAAAATATAAATCAAACTTAAGTAACAAAAATAATTTAAATTTTTAAAATTAAAAATAATTAAAAAGGAATTAAATCTAAATTTACAAATTAATTATATTCTTAAATACTATTAAATTAATTTTGTTATCGTTTTAATATTCTATATCTATGTTTTGAAACATATATCTATGTTTTGAAACATAAAAAAGAAAATATATGAGATAAGCAAATCACATTCATAAGATTATCTAATATATTTTGAATAATCAATTATAAACAACTGATAATGATTCGTACGCATCTAAACTCAATATCACATATAACCACTAGGATGGAAATTTAATATCATGGGGTCACATTAAAACAAAAAACATCATGCTTTGAAATATATATACAAGTTGACTTAAATATGCATGTTAATGTTAACTCATAGTCATGAACAATTTTAAATTCCTAACAGATTAGTCTAAACTTAATCTTGATCTTCAATTATGCATCCATCATAAACAAAACATTCATCCACCTATGCACAAAAATATAGAACACAGAACACACATAATTTTTTTACGTGGAAACCCAAATGGGAGAAAACCACATAATGCACTTTATAATAAAATATTACATTTGAGGAACACCAACTTCCTATGTTCTCCAGCACCAACTAGAAGGAGGTATCGACCCCCTGGTTTTATAGGCACTAACCTGAAGGAAGCACCAAATCCCTGAGTTATCTAGCAACAACTCGAAGGAGGCTACGACCTCCTACTCCTTGCCCCATCATGTCGTATTGATATACAAAAAAAGATATTTCCTTGCTGTACTTCGTATACGCGCACACTTCAAATATTTTGATGCTTTTTATGTTGTACGCACCTTCTATATGTTGTAGTATTGCTGTCACTTTGATGCATACACCACTTGAATTCACATTCAACTCAACACTTCACTTTAACTAATGTTGCACTTCATATACTGTGTGCTGCTTCAACTGACCTTGCAGTCTACGCCAAGATTCAATATATCATTCTGCTACTGCACTTGTTCAACTTCAACTGATACTGCACAACAACTGATAACCTGTTGTTCTATCTTCGTGCATAAGTATCAAATATAAACTATGCACCTTCATAGATATGTCCATTCTATCTTGGTGCAACAACCTTTAGATGATATGTGAAAAATTGTGCATCATATGTGATATGTCCTTTCTATTTAGCGCATTGTTCTTAGATCATCCTCATCATGACGCACATCCTTGAATTAGCTAAAACTTTGTCTTTGCGCATCTGATGGACTACCTCACTTCGCACACATCGACTCAATCTTCATGCATTAGTTAAACCTATTCACTTCACGCATATTCTAATATACCTCAAATCTGTCTCCGCGCTTATGTCTTGAGCTAGTGGGAATTGCACCCTTGTAATACTGTCACTTGTGGGTCTTGTGTACTTGATGTATCATTGTCTCTGGAATTTGCGGATATGATATCTTCAACTACTACACCCTTTTTAGGACTTGTGCATGCTTCAACAACTGAAAGCTTCTTCTGATTGGTGATTCTCGCACACTTTCAGGACTTGCATAACTCCTCGACCATTTCTTGTTCCAAGCTACTTGTGGACTCCCAAACCTTGTCCAATCAACTCTTTGGCTTGATTACACACTTGAACCTTTGTCCAACCAAATCTTTGGATTTTACCTTGAAGGAGTGTGACTTGGTGGAATTGATGTCTGTGCATGTACCACATGTTGTAGGATGCACTCCTTATGTACTTCTTCAAACTGGATATACTTGATGTACTTCTATATATACTTCTTTAGATTGGCATCCATACATTTCTTCATCTTGCTTGTGCATATAATTCTTCAAAATGGATTCCATATACTTCTTGAAACTGGAATAGGAATACTGATTCCTCTTTGACATTAGTTGACATCAATGAAAATAAAATTTCAACAATACCCCCCTTTGGAATTCATGTCAACACCTTATAAAGTTGTGCATAACTATATACTGAAGTTTGGATGCTTCATCTTTGCTTGTCGTAGTACTCCCCCTGTGTTCTTTGTCAGTTTGAGCCTTTCTCATCTATGCATTCTACTATCAATGCTCTTTCTACTTCCTGTTAGATCGCCTGTTGCATGCTTCATGATCCGCTTCATGCTATTCTCTTTGTTACTTATGCGTGGATCGCATGCTTCATGATCAGCTTCATGATTTTTTTTTTATGTTACTTCTGCATGGATCGCATGCTCCATGATCAACTTCATGATCCTTGTGATCAACTTCATGCTCTTTTTCCCCCTTTGACATCAATGGAAAAGAGGTTCCATTACTATGCAATTGTAGGTTCTCCTTTCTTTTGTTTTCCGCTGACCTCCACTTATATACTTACTGAGATAACTCCCTCTAACTTCATGCTTTCTTCTTTCACTGGGATTTCTGTTCCGATACCCTACAATCTGTATACTTTTTTATAACCATCCTAGATCAACTTTATTATCTTGATCTCTGTTCCTGTCATAAAATCATTAGCAAATCATCAATTGTTTCTCAAATCATCAAGCTATGTTCTTATTGTGTTAGATGCGTAGTACCAAAATTGATCTTCTATTGATTGTAAGCGGTCTTTCCTGCTGATTTCCTTCTACGTCAAACGTGTTCCATTCATTACATTTACTGTGCTTTCACCAAATTTCTTCATTTATTTCCTCTTTTCAAGGTTGTCACTCTGGTGTGGATTTTGGACCATACCCAGTTTCTTCCTGAGATATTCAAATGTGTTCCTTAGGAGCGGTTTTGTGAATATATCCACAATTTGATATTTGCTTGGAATATGTTTAGTTTTGCAGTGCATGAATGGATTCTTTGAGATACTAACCGCACTTGTATTTTTTCACAATATTTGGATGGGTTGATCAAGGTCTATTTATAGATCCTTCAAGGTTTGTTTCATCCAAAACACTTGTGCATAACATGCAGTTGCTACAGTATATTCCGCTTCAGCAGTAGATAGTGTGACTGGTGGTTGTTTTTTGTCGATCCATGATACAAGACATTCTCCTAAGAAAAATGTAGCTCCAATAGTACTTATTTTGTCATCAACACTACCTGCCCATTCTACATCAATATAAGCTACAAAATTCATATTATTCCTTCGTGGATACCATAAACCAAAGTTCATTGTCCCTTTCAAGTATTTGAAGATTCTTTTTACTACTTGGACATGTGTTTCTTTGGGTGCTTCCTGGAACCTTGTGACAAGTCCTACTTCTTGCATTATGTCAGTTCTTGAGGTAGTTACATATAATAGGCTTCCAATCATTGATCTGTAAATTCTTTTGTCAACTTCCTAAACTTCATATTGTTTAGTTAACTTGCACCCAGTGACCATAGGTGTGCATACTGATTTGCAATATTCCATATTAAATTTATGTAGCATTTCTTTCACATATTTCGTTTGAGATATGAAGATGCCATTGTACAGTTGAGATATCTAGAGTCCAAGGAAAAAGGACAATTCTCCAAGCCTGGACATTTCAAAGTCTTTATGCATGTCCTTAGCAAATTATTGACTCATCTTCTCATAATTTCTTCCGAAAATAATATCATCAACATATACTTCAACAACTATCATTTTCTCATGCTCGATCTTGATGTAAATATTATTGTCTACACTGCCCCTTCTGAAGCCTTATTGTTGTAGATACTTGTCCAATCTTGAATACCAAGCTCTAGGATCCTGCTTGAGTCCATACAAAGATTTATTTAATTTGCATACATAGTCTCCTTTTCCAGAAAGGGAGAATCTATATAGTTGTTCAATGTATACTTCTTCTTCAAGATCTCCATTTAGGAAAACATATTTTACATCCATTTGATACACTTTGACATTTTCAACACATACATAGGCCAGGAATATTCTGATTGCTTCTATTCATGCCACAGGAGTGAATTTGTTTCAAAATCTACTCCAATCTGCGCATAACCTTTGCATACCAATCTTGCTTTGTTTCTGACAACTTTCCATTCTTTGTTTATCTTGTTTATGAAAACCCATTTTGCGTCGATAACATTTTTATTTTTGGGTCTTAGTACTAGTTCCTAGGTCTGATTCTTTTCAATTTGATCTAATTATTCGTTCATGGATTTAGCTCAATGCTCATCAGTTCTGGCCTCTTCAAATCCTTCTAGTTCTATTTGTGACAATAGAGAAAAATGAACCTCTTTAGATGAATCTCTTAGGATTCTTCTAGTTTTTACATTAGCATTGTTATCTCTGATGATCAAATCCTCCTAATGATTCTTTTGAATGTATCTGGAAGGGGCGTTTCTGTCATGTCTTTCGTCTTCTAATTCTTGTTGATATATCACCTCCTATGCTTTTTTATCTCTCTATTTTTTGGTTGATCCTCATATGATTGTTCAATCATAGGCATATCATCATCATCTTCTACTCTCCTCTGAGTAAACACTTCATCAAATTTCACATTTGGGACTTGTTGTGGCCACAACAGATTTCATGACTCGGTCGAACATGGGAACCCCAATTTGCATAAACGCAAAGGTATTTGGGTGATTTGTCTTGTAAATAGCAGTTTTTGATTTCCATCTAAAATATCCCTTATCCGTGCTTTTGGTCTGCCTGTTTATCATGCTTTTGAATAAATTTTCCAAGTGTTTTGGTTCGAAGAAAGCTTAATTTTTGAGTATTTTATTGTCTGCCTTCGTCAACCCAAAACTCGACATTTTGGGAACCGAAAACCCGCAACCTGACAGGTGCGGGTTGTGGGTTTTGTTGTTAATAAGTTTGGGAAATAGTCTTCCCAAAACTCGAAACCCGCATCTGCGGCTTTCGGCTTTCGGGAATTGGTTTTTGATTTACATTTGCTGCATGTTCCCGAAACCCGCAACCCACAAGTGTCGGGTTGCGGCTTTCGGGAAATGATTTTCAGTTTGCGATTGTTTTCATTCTCGAAACCTGCAACCCGCAAATGTCAGGTTGCGGCTTTCGGGAATCCTTTTTTTTCGCTCAGCAGTTTTGCGATCCCGAAACCCGCAACCCGCAAGTTTTGGGTTGTGGCTTTCGGGAGTCATAAATAAAGCTTGACAATAAACCCCCATGTAAATTTTGTAAATATATTACCTTTAGTCCTCTTGGTTATTGGATGATCTCCTTTTGGATCCTTGACTTTTTACGGTGTCTTTTTCTTTTCTTGGACGATGATGTGGTGGTCTTATGCTTTCACAAGTATTTGGTTTTAATTCTTTGGGATTGATACTTCTACTTGCCTTCTTACAATGATTACCTGGTGATGTCTTCGAGCATTGAAATCTAGCTTTGAACAAAATATTACTTTTTATTTATTCTTTATTTTTTGCCAAACTTTCACTTTTGTTCAAATAATGCTTTCAAACTTATCCTATTATTTTTTCTTAAATTGTAATCTTTATTTTCCATATATTTTCAATATTAAGATACATTATTAACATCATAAATCATTTCAAAATTTCTAAAATACATGTTTTGAGGATAACCATGAAAATAGAATAATAATAGTTGTTTTTAGCATGTGGATAACCATGAAAAGAGAATAATAATAGTTATTTTTAGCATGTATCTCATTTTAAACCATAATCCTTACTTCCTTTATGAACCTTAATTCATTTTTCATTTTTTTTTGTTTTTCTTGACCACAAGTTATATTAAAGGCACGTTGTACAACTTTTGAAATATTAACTTTATAATTATTAATATCTTCTCATAAGTTGATATTTATATATTTTGTCTTTTTGTAACTTTGGTAATTGGCTTCTTTTTAAGATATTTTTACTCAAAGGTTCTTTCATGGAAGTAGGTACTTATAAGAGATAACATGAATAGGAGTTTCAAATTTAGCATTGGTGCAATGAATGTAATTACAAAATGTGGAAAACGTAATGGCTAAAGTAGAATTCGGAAATCTAAGCTTCTCATATTATATTAAAATATTCATAGACTATACATTTCACTTTTGAAGACATTAGTCCACCGCGTATAAACTTTACTTCACCATTCGTTCATTTATATAATTTCTCAAACGTCAAAAGTTTGTGGTGGGCTCAAGCCATATGATTCGCCATGTGTGCTCTTAATAAAAGAAGCTAATTCCACCGATATTGTTAAAAATGCATGATCATTGATAACTTTATTTTTCAGGATTTTTTTATGTGAAAGTCAAAGCAAAAGGGAAGTCGAGACGATATTATCTATCAACAGCTTGCTACAAGTATTCTCTATAAAATTATGTCGAATCTGTAATATGAGATGCAAATTTTATACTATCAAAACGGCTACGTGGTTGCAAGATTCAAGGCGATCATAAAGAAATTGTTGATTCTTGATTGCAAGATGTAATGTAATGTAGCTGATAATTATAACACATGGCAACATGTTGATGATGTGAATGTATGAATGTGTTGAATGAGTTTCTTTATGTAACATGTTTATTTATTTTTTATAAATGATATGCAGTTTATATCACAGTTGAGGTTAATTTTTCAATTAACAAAAGGAACAACAGGATAACATTGGATGCACTGAATCTTTAAATTGTTGTCAATAATTTTCATTATTTGATAATGCTTTGAAGTAATAAGTTAACCATCTGGTTTTTTCATTTCCGTTAAGCCAGTTAAGTTAACTTATTAATTTACAAACCAAATTATCCTGCACACAAAACTTCTACAACTTCACTTTGTTAGATTAGATCTGACTTAGTTTAGACTTCATTGTAGATAGGATTAACCTAAGACTTAGATCAACCTTTAGAGTTTGGATACCTTTGTCTTACATCTCTGTAGGAGAGATCCATTTTGGATCAAAACCACAAGTGCCGGCGAAGGCCTTTGTATCCATGGGTGATTACCACGCCAAACAGCTTGAGAATAGAATTGCCCTTGCGTAGGGTCTTTCGAAGCCTTTGGCTGGGTTTTCATCCCCTGTTGTGTGCCTTGGAACCCATTCCAGCACCTTGCAGTAACCTGCACATCCGAGGCATCAACATGACTACTATCTTTCTGAGTCATATATTGTGACACTTGTAAGCCTTGCTTCTAGTGGCATAACCAAGGAAAATTCCTTCATCTGATATGGAGTCAAACTTTCCATTGTTGTCATCTTTTCTTTTGATTTAGCATTTGCTTCCAAATATTCAGAAGTGCTTAACAGTGGTTGGCCTTCCCTTCCAAATTTCATAAGGTGTTAAATAGTTGTTTGTCCTAATATGACATTTGTTAAGGATGTGTACAGCTGTATGAATGTCCCGAGTCCAAAACATATATGATAGATTTGATTCATTTAACATTGTTCTAGTCATTTCCTGCATCATTTTGTTTTTTCTTTCCGCCACTCCATTTTGCTGCAGAGTTCTGGCTGCTGAGAATTGTCTTCTGATTCCATGTCAGATCTCAAACACTTTATCCTTAATTCTATTTCATTTTCAACTACTTTATTAAAGGCCTTGAAACATTCGAATGTTTCTGATTTTTCTTTAAGAAAGAACACCCATGTCATTCTAGTATAATCATCAATGAAAAGAAGAAAATAAGATTCATCATTTAATCCTTTGGTTCTCATTGGACCGCAAAGATTTGAATGTACCATTTCCAAAGGTCTTGAAGTAGTATACTCTTTTGTCTTAAATTAACCCTTATTTTCTTTCTATGCAGATAGTGTTTGTAGAATGAATTTAATGGTTTAATAATCCTTGGAATGTCTCTTACTACTTGTTTCCTTCTAATTCCGACCAGATGGTTGAAATTAATGTGTCTCGGTCTTCTATGACAAATTTAGCTTTCATTCATTTTCCGCATGTAGCATTTATCTTCCTTTTCATCATCCAAAATGTATACATTGTTAGGATTTTTGGAGGTTGTTGCCACTAACCTGCATGTATACCTATTTCGGATTTTTCATTTCTCTGAGTCAAAGGTGAGTGTGTGCCCTTGATCACACATTTGACTCATACTGAGAAGATTGTGTTTCATGTTTTCGACTAGTAATACATTTTCTTCTTTGGTCCTTTTGTTTCCCATACTTGCTAAGCCTCTTCCTAATATTTTGTCAAATCCATTATCCCAAAGTAGACACTACCTCCCTTTTCTTCCCTGTATTTTAGAAAAGAGTTTTTATCTCCTGTCATATGATTAGAACAATCGTTGTATATATACCATTGTCCCCTTTTTTTTTGCGCATGTAAATCTTGGTTGCATCCTTCTCGATCAAATTGATCCTTCTCAGCTTCTGCTGGTTCTATTTTCCTGACATCCTCCAACTATGCAAATGGAAACTGATTTTTGCAGTTCTGATTATCATGAACATGGTTGTGACATTTACAACACTTATTATCTAGATTCAAAATACTAAAGGGATTGAGATCTTCTTTTACAGTCTCAGTTATTTTCTTGAGGATGTTCTATTTAGGATTCATCTAATTATGAAAGCCACTTCTCCTAACGTACGCAATTTCATGTGCCTTACAATTTCTTTCTTTATGACCAAAATTATGACAAAAGTAACAGTTTCCCAAAAAGAGATTTTGATACCTAATTGGATGAATTGTCCTGAATTATGCATGTTCGGTTTCCATATGAAGTGACTCCCTATGATTTCCTTCAAAATTATGATTGTTCTTTGAAAGAAGAGTTATGAGCGCATCTGCGTAACTTTTACAAAGTTTGAATCTACATTGGTGCTATTTCTGAATCTTTGTCCATGTTCCAATTGACTGTTCAATCTCTGTAATTATTCTCTTAGAGAAATGATTTCAGCTTCCATTTTTCACATATTTCTTCTCTCAGTTTCATCCACCTGGTGGTTTCTACCACTAATCTCAACATCGATTCTTGCAGTTGCTTTCTTCTCTTTCTTGATTTATTCAGTTCATTCAAAGCACTAATGAGTTCTCCTTCGAAGTCTACTTCTTCCATCTCTTCATATTATGTACCCATGTTTGCTCGCTTCTCTTTGTTAGCTATGAATAGTTTTTCCTGCATGTCCGACTCAATGCAAAGATCTATCTTCCAGATGTTAAGTTGTTACTAAAGACACCTAACCTGATATGAATTGTTGAAATCTATTTAATACTGAGAGGGGGGGGGTGAATCAATATTAGCGCAGTTATGAACAATTTTAACTTCTTAATAGATTAATCTGAACTTAATATTAATCTTCAATTATGCATCCATCATAAATAAAGAATTCAAGGCGATTATAACACATGGCGCCAGATTGCATCTAAAATCTATTGAAAATAGAAGAATTTGTTACAGGTTTGCATTGAAATCTATTGGGACTAAATGAGAGAACAGCTCACCTAACAAATCTTGATAAATACTTCAGCTATCAAAGCTACATATCGCAGCCACCTAGAAGGCCAGAGGAATTATAACACATGGCGCCAGATTGCATCTAATCTTGGATATATCTCTCATGAAAATAGAAGAATTTGTTAAGGGTTTGCATTGAAATCTATTGGGACTAAATGAGAGAATATCTCACCTAACAAATCTTGATAAATACTTCAGCTCACAAAGCTACATATCGCAGCCACCTCAAAGGGAGACTGAGGAGACGCTGCTGCCAAGGAGAAATCGATGGAGTTGAGGAAACATTCGTTTCTGTAAACTCTGTACCGTTTCTCTGCTAGGAAGCCCTCGACAGAGCTGGATAGATTCTTCTTTTAGACTGAGGAGGCGCTGCGAGGGAGATGGACTTTAGAGCTCGAATCAGCAAGGAAGCTGTTGGACACACCATATTTTTGCAGACACTGTAATGTTTTACAATTGTGTTAATACAGTAAAGTTTCTCCATATGACTTTCTTGTTCACTCTTCAAGTTTCTTTGATCTGTTCGATGATTGCTTTGAGTCTATTATCAGTAATTGTTTATTAATTTGTAAACAATTAACATTCCTAGATCTGAGATTTTGGTTTATCTATTGATGATCTGAATGTATGAATGTGTTGAATGAGTTTCTTTATGCAACATGTTTATTTATTTTTTACAAATGATATGCAGTTCCTATCACAGTTCAGGTTAAATTTTCAATTAACAAAAGGAACAACAGGATAACATTGGATGCAATGAATCTTTAAATTGTTGTCAATAATTTTCATTATTTGATAATGCTTTGAAGTAATAAGTTAACCATCTGGTTTTTGCATTTCTGTTAAGCCGGTTAAGTTAACTTATTAGTTTACAAACCAAATTATCCTGCACACAAAACTTCTACAACTTCACTTTGTTAGATTAGATCTGACTTAGTTTAGACTTCATTCTAGATAGGATTAACCTAAGACTTAGATCAACCTTTAGAGTTTGGATACCTTTGTCTTACATCTCTGTAGGACAGATCCATTTTGGATCAAAACCACAAGTGCCGGCGAAGGCCTTTGTATCCATGGGTGATTACCATGCCAAACAGCTTGAGAATAGAATTGCCCTTGCGTAGGGTCTTTCGAAGCCTTTGGCTGGGTTTTCATCCCCTGTTGTGTGCCTTGGAACCCATTCCAGCACCTTGCAGTAACCTGCACATCCGAGGCATCAACATGACTACTATCTTTCCGAGTCATATATTGTGACACTTGTAAGCCTTGCTTCTAGTGGCATAACCAAGGAAAATTCCTTCATCTGATATGGAGTCAAACTTTCCATTGTTGTCATCATTTCTTTTGATGTAGCATTTGCTTCCAAATATTCAGAAATGCTTAACAGTGGTTGGCCTTCCCTTCCAAATTTCATAAGGTGTTAAACAGTTGTTTGTCCTAATATGGCATTTGTCAAGGCTGTGTACAGCTGTATGATGTCCTGAGTCCAAAACATATATGATAGATTTGATTCATTTAACATTGTTCTAGTCATTTCCTGCATCATTTTGTTTTTTCTTTCCACCACTCCATTTTGCTGCAGAGTTATGGCTGCTGAGAATTGTCTTCTGATTCCATGTCAGATCTCAAACACTTTATCCTTAATTCTATTTCATTTTCAACTACTTTATTAAAGGCCTTGAAACATTCGAATGTTTCTAATTTTTCTTTAAGAAAGAACACCCATGTCATTCTAGTATAATCATCAATGAAAAGAAGAAAATAAGATTCATCATTTAATCCTTTGGTTCTCATTGGACCGCAAAGATTTGAATGTACCATTTCCAAAGGTCTTGAAGTAGTATACTCTTTTGTCTTAAATTAACCCTTATTTTCTTTCTATGCAGATAGTGTTTGCAGAATGAATTTAATGGTTTAATAATCCTTGGAATGTCTCTTACTACTTGTTTCCTTCTAATTCCGACCAGATGGTTGAAATTAATGTGTCCCGGTCTTCTATGACAAATTTAGCTTTCATTCATTTTCCGCATGTAGCATTTATCTTCCTTTTCATCATCCAAAATGTATACATTGTTAGGATTTTTGGAGGTTGTTGCCACTAACCTACATGTATACCTATTTCGGATTTTTCATTTCTCTGAGTCAAAGGTGAGTGTGTGCCCTTGATCACACATTTGACTCATACTGAGAAGATTGTGTTTCATGTTTTCGACTAGTAATACATTTTCTTCTTTGGTCCTTTTGTTTCCCATACTTGCTAAGCCTCTTCCTAATATTTTGTCAAATCCATTATCCCAAAGTAGACACTACCTCCCTTTTCTTCCCTGTATTTTAGAAAAGAGTTTTTATCTCCTGTCATATGATTAGAACAATCGTTGTATATATACCATTGTCCCCTTTTTTTTTGCGCATGTAATTCTTGGTTGCATCCTTCTCGATAAAATTGATCCTTCTCAGCTTCTGCTGGTTCTATTTTCCTGACTTCCTCCAACTATGCAAATGGAAACTGATTTTTGCAGTTCTGATTATCATGAACATGGTTGTGACATTTACAACACTTATTATCTAGATTCAAAATACTAAAGAGATTGAGATCTTCTTTTACAGTCTCAGTTATTTTCTTGAGGATGTTCTATTTAGGATTCATCTAATTATGAAAGCCACTTCTCCTAACGTACACAATTTCATGTGCCTTACAATTTCTTTCTTTATGACCAAAATTATGACAAAAGTAACAGTTTCCCAAAAAGAGATTTTGATACCTAATTGGATGAATTGTCCTGAATTATGCATGTTCGGTTTCCATATGAAGTGAATCCCTATGATTTCCTTCAAAATTATGATTGTTCTTTGAAAGAAGAGTTATGAGCGCATCTGCGTAACTTTTACAAAGTTTGAATCTACATTGGTGCTATTTCTGAATCTTTGCCCATGTTCCAATTGACTGTTCAATCTCTGTAATTATTCTCTTAGAGAAATGATTTCAGCTTCCATTTTTCACATATTTCTTCTCTCAGTTTCATCCACCTGGTGGTTTCTACCACTAATCTCAACATCGATTCTTGCAGTTGCTTTCTTCTCTTTCTTGATTTATTCAGTTCATTCAAAGCACTAATGAGTTCTCCTTCGAAGTCTACTTCTTCCATCTCTTCATATTATGTACCCATGTTTGCTCGCTTCTCTTTGTTAGCTATGAATAGTTTTTCCTGCATGTCCGACTCAATGCAAAGATCTATCTTCCAGATGTTAAGTTGTTACTGAAGACACCTAACCTGATATGAATTGTTGGAATCTATTTAATACTGAGAGGGGGGGGTGAATCAGTATTAGCGCAGTTATGAACAATTTTAACTTCTTAATAGATTAATCTGAACTTAATATTAATCTTCAATTATGCATCCATCATAAATAAAGAATTCAAGGCGATTATAACACATGGCACCAGATTGCATCTAAAATCTATTGAAAATAGAAGAATTTGTTACAGGTTTGCATTGAAATCTATTGGGACTAAATGAGAGAACAACTCACCTAACAAATCTTGATAAATACTTCAGCTATCAAAGCTACATATCGCAGCCACCTGGAAGGCGAGAGGAATTATAACACATGGCGCCAGATTGCATCTAATCTTGGATATATCTCTCATGAAAATAGAAGAATTTGTTACGGGTTTGCATTGAAATCTATTGGGACTAAATGAGAGAATAGCTCACCTAACAAATCTTGATAAATACTTCAGCTCACAAAGCTAAATCATAGGGAGACTGAGGAGACGCTGCTGCCAAGGAGAAATCGATGGAGTTGAGGAAACTTTTGTTTCTGTAAACTCTGTACCATTTCTCTGCTAGGAAGCCCTTGACAGAGATGGACAGATTCTTCTTTTAGACTGAGGAGGCACTACGAGGGAGATGGACTTTAGAGCTCGAATCAGCAAGGAAGCTGTTGGACACACCCTATTTTTGCAGACACTGTAATTTTTTACAATTGTGTTAATACAGTAAAGTTTCTCCATATGACTTTCTTGTTCACTCTTCAAGTTTCTTTGATCTGTTCGATGATTGCTTTGAGTCTATTATCAGTAATTGTTTATTAATTTGTAAACAATTAACATTCCTAGATCTAAGATTTTGGTTTATCTATTGATGATCTGAATGTATGAATGTGTTGAATGAGTTTCTTTATGCAACATGTTTATTTATTTTTACAAATGATATGCAGTTCATATCACAGTTCAGGTTAAGTTTTCAATTAACAAAAGGAACAACAGGATAACATTGGATGCACTGAATCTTTAAATTGTTGTCAATAATTTTCATTATTTGATAATGCTTTGAAGTAATAAGTTAACCACCTGGTTTTTGCATTTCTGTTAAGCCGGTTAAGTTAACTTATTAGTTTACAAACCAAATTATCCTGCACACAAAACTTCTACAACTTCACTTTGTTAGATTAGATCTGACTTAGTTTAGACTTCATTCTAGATAGGATTAACCTAAGACTTAGATCAACCTTTAGAGTTTGGATACCTTTGTCTTACATCTCTGTAGGACAGATCCATTTTGGATCAAAACCACAAGTGTCAGTGGAGGCCTTTGTATCCGTGGGTGATTACCACACCAAACAACTCGAGGATAGAATTTCCTTTGCGTAGGGTCTTTCGAAGCCTTTGGCTGGGTTTTCATCCCCTGTTGTGTGCCTTGGAACCCATTCCAACACCTTGCAATAGCCTGCACATCCGAGGCATCAACAGGACTACTATCTTTCTGAGTCATATATTGTGACACTTGTAAGCCTTGCTTCTAGTGGTATAACCAAGGAAAATTCCTTGATCTGATATGGAGTCAAACTTTCCATTGTTGTCATCATTTCTTTTGATGTAGCATTTGCTTCCAAATATTCAGAAATGCTTAACAGTGGTTGGCCTTCCCTTCCAAAGTTCATAAGGTGTTAAACAGTTGTTTGTCCTAATATGGCATTTGTCAAGGGTGTGTACAGTTGTATGATGTCCTGAGTCCAAAACATATATGATAGATTTGATTCATTTAACATTGTTCTAGTCATTTCCTGCATCATTTTGTTTTTTCTTTCCGCCACTCCATTTTGCTGCAGAGTTTTGGCTGCTGAGAATTGTCTTCTGATTCCATGTCAGATCTCAAACACTTTATCCTTAATTCTATTTCATTTTCAACTACTTTATTAAAGGCCTTGAAACATTCGAATGTTTCTGATTTTTCTTTAAGAAAGAACACCCATGTCATTCTAGTATAATCATCAATGAAAAGAAGAAAATAAGATTCATCATTTAATCCTTTGGTTCTCATTGGACCGCAAAGATTTGAATGTACCATTTCCAAAGGTGATGAAGTAGTATACTCTTTTGTCTTAAATTAACCCTTATTTTCTTTCTATGCAGATAGTGTTTGCAGAATGAATTTAATGGTTTAATAATCCTTGGAATGTCTCTTACTACTTGTTTCCTTCTAATTCCGACCAGATGGTTGAAATTAATGTGTCCCGGTCTTCTATGACAAATTTAGCTTTCATTCATTTTCCGCATGTAGCATTTATCTTCCTTTTCATCATCCAAAATGTATACATTGTTAGGATTTTTGGAGGTTGTTGCCACTAACCTGCATGTATACCTATTTCGGATTTTTCATTTCTCTGAGTCAAAGGTGAGTGTGTGCCCTTGATCAAACATTTGACTCATACTGAGAATATTGTGTTTCATGTTTTCGACTAGTAATACATTTTCTTCTTTGGTCCTTTTGTTTCCCATACTTGCTAAGCCTGTTCCTAATATTTTATCAAATCCATTATCCCAAAGTAGACACTACCTCCCTTTTCTTCCCTGTATTTTAGAAAAGAGTTTTTATCTCCTGTCATATGATTAGAACAATCGTTGTATATATACCATTGTCCCCTTTTATTTTGCGCATGTAAATCTTGGTTGCATCCCTCTCGATAAAATTGATCCTTCTGAGCTTCTGCTGGTTCTATCTTCCTGACATCCTCCAACTATGCAGATGGAAACTGATTTTTGCAGTTCTGATTATCATGAACATGGTTGTGACATTTACAACACTCATTATCTAGATTCAAAATACTAAAGGGATTGAGATATTCTTTTACAGTCTCAGTTATTTTCTTTAGGATGTTCTATTTAGGATTCATCTAATTATGAAAGCCACTTCTCCTAACGTACGCAATTTCATGTGCCTTAAAGTTTATTTCTTTATGACCAAAATTATGACAAAAGTAACAGTTTCCCAAAAAGAGATTTTTATACCTAATTGGATGAATTGTCCTGAATTATGCATGTTCGGTTTCCATATGAAGTGACTCGCTATGATTTCCTTCAAAATTATGATTGTTCTTTGAAAGAAGAGTTATGAGCGCATCTGCGTAACTTTTACAAAGTTTGAATCTACATTGGCGCTATTTCTGAATCTTTGTCCATGTTCCAATTGACTTTTCAATCTCTGTAATTATTCTCTTAGAGAAATGATTTCAACTTCCATTTTTCACATATTTCTTCTCTCAGTTTCATCCACCTGGTGGTTTCTACCACTAATCTCAACATCGATTCTTGCAGTTGCTTTCTTCTCTTTCTTGATTTATTCAGTTCATTCAAAGCACTAATGAGTTCTCCTTCGAAGTCTACTTCTTCCATCTCTTCATATTATGTACCCATGTTTGCTCGCTTCTCTTTGTTAGCTATGAATAGTTTTTCCTGCATGTCCGACTCAATGCAAAGATCTATCTTCTAGATGTTAAGTTGTTACTGAAGACACCTAACCTGATATGAATTGTTGGAATCTATTTAATACTGAGAGGGGGGGGGTGAATCAGTATTAGCGCAGTTATGAACAATTTTAACTTCTTAATAGATTAATTTGAACTTAATATTAATATTCAATTATGCATCCATCATAAATAAAGAATTCAAGGCGATTATAACACATGGTGCCAGATTGCATCTAAAATCTATTGAAAATAGAAGAATTTGTTACAGGTTTGCATTGAAATCTATTGGGACTAAATGAGAGAACAACTCACCTAACAAATCTTGATAAATACTTCATCTCACAAAGCTACATATCGCAGCCACCTGGAAGGCCAGAGGAATTATAACACATGGCGCCAGATTGCATCTAATCTTGGATATATCTCTCATGAAAATAGAAGAATTTGTTACGGGTTTGCATTGAAATCTATTGGGACTAAATGAGAGAACAGCTCACCTAAAAAATCTTGATAAATACTTCAGCTCACAAAGCTACATATTGCAGCCAGCTCGAAGGGAGACTGAGGAGATGCTGCTGCCAAGGAGAAATCGATGGAGTTGAGGAAACTTTCATTTCTGTAAACTCTATACCGTTTCTCTGCTAGGAAGCCCTTGACAGAGCTGGATAGATTCTTCTTTTAGACTGAGGAGGCACTGCGAGGGAGATGGACTTTAGAGCTCGAATCAGCAAGGAAGCTGTTGGACACACCCTATTTTTGCAGACACTGTAATTTTTTACAGTTGTGTTAATACAGTAAAGTTTCTCCATATGACTTTCTTGTTCACTCTTCAAGTTTCTTTGATCTGTTCGATGATTGCTTTGAGTCTATTATCAATAATTGTTTATTAATTTGTAAACAATTAACATTCCTAGATCTGAGATTTTGGTTGATCTATTGATGATCTGAATGTATGAATGTGTTGAATGAGTTTCTTTATGCAACATGTTTATTTATTTTTTACAAATGATATGCAGTTCATATCACAGTTCAGGTTAAATTTTCAATGAACAAAAGGAACAACAGGATAACATTGGATGCACTGAATCTTTAAATTGTTGTCAATAATTTTCATTATTTGGTAATGCTTTGAAGTAATAAGTTAACCATCTGGTGTTTGCATTTCTGTTAAGCCGGTTAAGTTAACTTATTAGTTTTCAAACCAAATTATCCTGCACACAAAACTTCTACAACTTCACTTTGTTAGATTAGATCTGACTTAGTTTAGACTTCATTCTAGATAGGATTAACCTAAGACTTAGATCAACCTTTAGAGTTTGGATACCTTTGTCTTACATCTCTGTAGGACAGATCCATTTTGGATCAAAACCACAAGTGTCAGCGGAGGCCTTTGTATCCATGGGTGATTACCACACCAAACAACTCGAGGATAGAATTTCCTTTGCGTAGGGTCTTTCGAAGCCTTTGGCTGGGTTTTCATCCCCTGTTGTGTGCCTTGGAACCCATTCCAACACCTTGCAATAGCCTGCACATCCGAGGCATCAACAGGACTACTATCTTTCTGAGTCATATATTGTGACACTTGTAAGCCTTGCTTCTAGTGGTATAACCAAGGAAAATTCCTTGATCTGATATGGAGTCAAACTTTCCATTGTTGTCATCATTTCTTTTGATGTAGCATTTGCTTCCAAATATTCAGAAATGATTAACAGTGGTTGGCCTTCCCTTCCAAAGTTGATAAGGTGTTAAACAGTTGTTTGTCCTAATATGACATTTGTCAAGGGTGTGTACAGCTGTATGATGTCCTGAGTCCAAAAAATATATGATAGATTTGATTCATTTAACATTGTTCTAGTCATTTCCTGCATCATTTTGTTTTTTCTTTCCGCCACTCCATTTTGCTGCAGAGTTCTAGCTGCTGAGAATTGTCTTCTGATTCCATGTCAGATCTCAAACACTTTATCCTTAATTCTATTTCATTTTCAACTACTTTATTAAAGGCCTTGAAACATTCGAATGTTTCTGATTTTTCTTTAAGAAAGAACACCCATGTCATTCTAGTATAATCATCAATGAAAAGAAGAAAATAAGATTCATCATTTAATCCTTTGGTTCGCATTGGACCGCAAAGATTTGAATGTACCATTTCCAAAGGTCTTGAAGTAGTATACTCTTTTGTCTTAAATTAACCCTTATTTTCTTTCTATGCAGATAGTGTTTGCAGAATGAATTTAATGGTTTAATAATCCTTGGAATGTCTCTTACTACTTGTTTCCTTCTAATTCCGACCAGATGGTTGAAATTAATGTGTCCCGGTCTTCTATGACAAATTTAGCTTTCATTCATTTTCCGCATGTAGCATTTATCTTCTTTTTCATCATCCAAAATGTATACATTGTTATGATTTTTGGAGGTTGTTGCCACTAACCTGCATGTATACCTATTTCGGATTTTTCATTTCTCTGAGTCAAAGGTGAGTGTGTGCCCTTGATCAAACATTTGACTCATACTGAGAATATTGTGTTTCATGTTTTCGACTAGTAATACATTTTCTTCTTTGGTCCTTTTGTTTCCCATACTTGCTAAGCCTCTTCCTAATATTTTATCAAATCCATTATCCCAAATTAGACACTACCTCCCTTTTCTTCCCTGTATTTTAGAAAAGAGTTTTTATCTCCTGTCATATGATTAGAACAATCATTGTATATATACCATTGTCCCCTTTTATTTTGCGCATGTAAATCTTGGTTGCATCCTTCTCGATAAAATTGATCCTTCTGAGCTTCAGCTGGTTCTATTTTCCTGACATCCTCCAACTATGCAGATGGAAACTGATTTTTGCAGTTCTGATTATCATGAACATGGTTGTGACATTTACAACACTCATTATCTAGATTCAAAATACTAAAGGGATTGAGATCTTCTTTTACAGTCTCAGTTATTTTCTTTAGGATGTTCTATTTAGGATTCATCTAATTATGAAATCCACTTCTCCTAACGTACGCAATTTCATGTGCCTTACAGTTTCTTTCTTTATGACCAAAATTATGACGAAAGTAACAGTTTCCCAAAAAGAGATTTTGATACCTAATTGGATGAATTTTCCTGAATTATGCATGTTCGGTTTCCATATGAAGTGACTCCCTATGATTTCCTTCAAAATTATGATTGTTCTTTGAAAGAAGAGTTATGAGCGCATCTGCGTAACTTTTACAAAGTTTGAATCTACATTGGTGCTATTTCTGAATCTTTGTCCATGTTCCAATTGACTGTTCAATCTCTGTAATTATTCTCTTAGAGAAATGATTTCAGCTTCCATTTTTCACATATTTCTTCTCTCAGTTTCATCCACCTAGTGGTTTCTACGACTAATCTCAACATCGATTCTTGCAGTTGCTTTCTTCTCTTTCTTGATTTATTCAGTTCATTCAAAGCACTAATGAGTTCTCCTTCGAAGTCTACTTCTTCCATCTCTTCATTTGATGTACCCATGTTTGCTCGCTTCTCTTTGTTAGCTATGAATAGTTTTTCCTGCATGTCCGACTCAATGCAAAGATCTATCTTCCAGATGTTAAGTTGTTACTGAAGACACCTAACTTGATATGAATTGTTGGAATCTATTTAATACTGAGAGGGGGGGGGGTGAATCAGTATTAGCGCAGTTATGAACAATTTTAACTTCTTAATAGATTAATCTGAACTTAATATTAATCTTCAATTACGCATCCATCATAAATAAAGAATTCATCCACATATGCACAAAAACAAAGAACAAAGAACACACATTATTTTTTTACGTGGAACCCAAACGGGAGAAAACCATAGAACGCTCTTTATAATGAAAGATTAATTTCAAGGAATCACAAACTTCCCAAGTTCTCCAACACCAACTAGAAGGAGACACCAACCCCTTGGTTTTACAAGCACCAACCTGAAGGAAGCACCAACTCCCAGAGTTCTCCAACACCAACGAGAAGGAGTATATGACCCCCTGCTCCTTGCCCCATCCTGCTGCCTTGATATACAAAAATAAGATATTTCCTTGTTGTACTTCTGATACGTGCACACTTCATATAATCTTATGTTTGTTCTGTTGTGTGCACCTTCTTTATGTTGTAGTATTATTGTCACTTTGATGCATACACTACTTGACTTCACATTAAACTCAACACTTCACTTTAACTGATGTCTCACTTCATATACTATGTGCTACTTCAACTGATTCTATAGTACATGCCAAGATTCAATATATCATTTTGCTACTACACTTCTGCAACTTCAACTGATACTGCGCATCAACTGATAACTAGTTGTTCTGTCTTTGTGCATCAATATCATATAGAAATTGAGCACCTTCATAGACATGTCCATTCTTTCTTGGTGCAACAACATTTAGATAATCTGTGAAAAACTATGCATCATCTGTGATATGTCCTTTCTGTTTAGTGCACTTGTCTCAAATCATCCTCATCATGACGCACATCCTTGAATGAGCTGCAACTTTGTCTTTATACAAGTATTATCTATTCATCATATCTATCACGAGAACAATACTCTAGCAGATAAACTCTCAAAACAAGCACTGGACACTGAGGAAGGCCTGCTGATTTGGGAAGAATTTTTGGATTCTGTGTTAGAATCCAATGGCTCTGTTCATTTTCTTGATGATTGAAGTTTTTTTTTGTAAAAGTCTTGTAAGGCTTTGTTAGGAGACTGTTTTGGACTATATGTCTGTTGATGATTTTGGTCTTAGTGACTGGACGGTTTTTGTGATTTTGGTTTTATGCTGGAATCATAGCTCATCTTTGTACTATTTGATTTATATATATAAATATCAATAGTACGCTTTTTTTCACTGAAAAAAAGTGTAAATGTATATATTTGTAATAAACACACAACATCATCTCCACCCATACACAAATAGAGCCACTTTCTCCACCCTCAAAAAACTCTGAATAATTAAAATGAAAAATAGTTGAAAATATTATGATAAAATAGATAAAAATCTTAATTATGATAAATAGATAAATAATAAAATCTTAATTATGATAAATAAATAAAAAATCTTAATTATGATAAATAAATAATAAAATCTTAATTATGATAAATAAATAATAAAATTTTAATTATGACAAATAGATAAAAATCAGCTTTGATATAATAAATAATAATAATAATAAAAACTTTTGTAAATTTTTAAGTAAATCAAATATATCATGGAAATAACTTTTTTATTTTTAAATCAAGAAAGTTTTGTGGAAATTAAATTTATTAACATGAGGCTGAATTTAATGTATTTGCATTCATAGTGATGGGATGTTGGAATTTAAATCTTTTGACAACTTTTGTTTTGACCATTGGATCTTAACAATAATATTCATCCAAAGGTTGTAATTAAGGAAAAATTTCAACATGCACACTAGGTATGATCTTGTTTGTTGCTTTTGGAATTCATTTTTCCTAACTATTTGGCTTTTATACTATCTTGGGATACTTTTTTTTTTTCTTTTAACAATGAAAGATTTATATTGTTTTACCCTTTCTTTGCATGCAAGGATAATATTCTAAAGTAAAAATAAAGCTTGGCTTTTAACAAACCATGAAAAATCCCAAATATACCTAAGAGGTCAAACTAAGTTTTGGAGTGGTCAAATTTAGCATAGAGAATCAAAGGTTGGAAAGTCAAGCTTGGTAAGAATGACCACTAAACCTATCAATTTGAATTAGGGTTTTGCAAAACAATTTTAAGGTTTTTTCATCTGGAAAATTTTATAAATTCATGCAAATAGAAACCTTCCAACAAGTTGCAACATGTCACAATGGGATAACTACTATTGACTCGTCACTCTTTCAACACTGAGCCCTTAAACCACATTGTCACCACTTGCTTGAAACCATGACATTCAAGTTAAAGGGAGAGAGAGTAAAATGGTGAAAAAGTGAAAAAGCAAAAACAGTCTCATTGGACTTGCTGCGACAAAGTAGAAACGCTGCAAATTCACCTTGAATAAATTTGGTTTGATTTAGTTTTAAGACTGCAAATTCACCATGAATAAATTTTATTTGATTTATTTTTATCTTAATTAGATTCATTTCCTTATTTAGGTTTTGATCGTTTTATTCTAGCTCATTCTAGGGTTAGCATAATTGTTGTTTCTTGAAAATAATTCAGGATTTCACTTGCAATAGAGGAAACGCCACGACTTTGCAGGACCAGTTAGCAACAAATTGTTGCTTCTTGTGAATTTTTCATCGAAATTCTAGCAAGGGAGTTATAGGGGAATTACGTGGACCGAGGAATATTTCGAATTTGGAAGCATAAACTAGATATTGAAATTAAATTTTACTGCTTTCATATCTATAGTTTTCTCTGTTTTTTAAAATTGAAAATGGGCGACGAAAATGGAAAACCCTTGGATGATTTTGACAGAAGTGCGCCACACTTACATGATATTCAAAGAGCTGGAATTTGTCAGATCGATGCAACCTTATCGCTGAATTTGTTCCAAATCGAATTGCTAATGAATCGGAGCCATAAATTACTGAATCTATCCACCAGCAGAAAAGGAATTTCAATGCATTATAAAGGGAGGACAAATTCGACAGTTTAAAGGGAGGCGGTCTCCAGAGATAAATAAATAGATAAATAGAAAAAAATCTTAATTATGATAAATAGATAAAATCAGCTTTGATTTAATAAATAATTTAATAATAATAAAAACTTTTGTAAATTTTTACGTAAATCAAATATATTATGGAAATAAATTTTTTAGTTTTAAATCATGAAAGTTTTGTCAAAATTAAATTTATTAACATGAGGCTGAATTTTAATGTATTTACATTCATAGTGGTGGGATGTTGGAATTTAAATCTTCTGACAACTTTTGTTTTTGCTATTGGATCTTAACAATAATATTCATCCAAAGGTTGTAATTGAGCTCCGTTTACACCGTCGGATCCAATCGAAGGGTTGAGTTTAAATTGCTTTTTTCAACGTCTAGATTGTGGATGATATCGAATCCCATAAAAAACACTCCAGAATCAATCCAATTAGGTTTGTTTAAAACGGAGAAGGCTCTGCTCCTCTGTTCTTTTTCTTTTATGTTTGTTCTGTGTTTGTTTTAAGTATGCATGTGGTGTTGTTCTGTGATGTATTCTGTGTTTTGTTTGTGGCGTTGTTCTGTGGATGTATTCTGTGTTTTGTTTGTGGTGCTGTTCTGTGGATGTAAATTCTGCGTTTATGTATGTTTTGTCTTGTAATGGATGTAAAGCGCTTTCTCTCGGAAACCAAGTCGGAGTTCATAATCGTGGAAATCAGAACCGAATACGGCCACGAGGATCCGCCCAAACTGGACGAATGGCTCGTGGAGCAGCTGGACGAGTTCTTGATCCACCAGGACGCGGTCGTGTTTGGCAAAACTCTGGCGGAATTGCTGCCGCCGGGTCTCCGCTCTGGAGCTCCATCTTATTTGAGCAGTTCTTATCATATATATAGATCAATTATTCAGCAATCAGGCCTTGCAGCTTTTCAGATAATCTGTATGGTATCAGATACTATATACAGGAATCGAGCAATCACTTCTTACAACTTCCTTCTCCATTGGGTTTTACTGTTACAGCTAAAGAGACGATGGATCTATGGCATCTGACGATGGTAAGTGAGTATTGCATTTCAATTTCTGTGATTAGGGATTGTTTTTGTTTGTTTTTTTAGCTGCTCTGATAATTAATTTGATACAGTTTGCTTTAAAAAACTATTTAGATTTTTATCCTCTAAATTCTGATGTTGAACTTAATAACAGGAACGAAGTAATCACACTGGAGCGGCTATGGTACAGCCAGACAATAAGCCCAACCATCTCAGGTTACAAGTACAACTACGTTTTCCTTCATATACATATTTTATGCTTTGAGTCAAATAATAATGATAAGTTGTAACTAGCCCATGGAAGAAAGAAAGGAACAAATGAATTTAACTCCATAAATTCTGTAAACCACATTAGATTGGATGAATTTTTGGTATTGTGCTTTCCACAAATTTGTAGACTAGATTAGATTGGATGAATTTTTAAGCAGCACCCAGATCGCAACGGAAATAATTCCCATATTGTCATTAGTTGTTAATAAATCTGAACAACACCCATTAAATTCCATGTAAATGTAAATCCAGATTGATTTCATAGCCTTGGCGTTGCCTCTTTACCCATTAAAGTAAAATGAATGAAATAACAATTTTCTCGGCCCTCATCCTCTACCTGTTGCTTTAATTTTAAACCAGGGCCATAGAATGCACGTACCCTCATCCAACCTGCTGCCGGTTTAAAATTGGTTTGGATAATGGACTAAACGTATCCTCCCGGAGAATTGGACGTTAAACCTACACACGTCACGTGTTCAAGACACGGGGAGAAACGTCGACAACCAAAAATTCCAACGCGATAGATTTCTCTAAACCCTCCATTTCCGTGATGGGAGGAGATTTGCAAGCCAATGGAAAGCCGAGAGTAACCATCTCTTTCTCTTAACCTTCCCAGCAGGCGGATAACCCGATTCTGTGTGTGAAACCTGTGACGAATCGTATCAGAAAGTTTGGGAGACTCTTCATTTCTCATGCGTTCAAGAAAGGGCTCGCCGATCGGTTGCAGATTTTGTGTTCCGACTTCATAGATACCGAGTTTGTGGATGCTTGCATTGGAGTTACGAGTGCCAGAATGCAAGGGAGGGCTTAATACGTCTGCCTGTGTTCTTGTCCCATCTTATTTGAGCAGTTCTTATCATATTTATAGATCAATTCTTCAGCAATCAGGCCTTGCAGCTTTTTTCTCCATTGCGTTTCAGATAATCTGTATGGTATCAGATACTATATACAGGAATCGAGCAATCACTTCTTACAGCTTCCTTCTCCATTGGGTTTTACTGTTACATTATCTGTTACAGCTAAAGAGACGATGGATCTATGGCATCTGACGATGATAAGTGAGTATTGCATTTCAATTTCTGTGATTAGGGATTGTTTTTGTTTGTTTTTTAGCTACTCTGATAATTTGATATAGTTTGCTTTAAAAAACTATTTAGATTTTTATCCTCTAAATTCTGATGTTGAAATTAATAACAGGAATGGAGTTTAGCATGTTTACTGGCCGTGGAAGAAGAAGCGGGCATGATGAGAATGTAGATCAGAATCAATTTATACAGAGGAATCACAATGGAGCGGCTATGGTACAGCCAGACAATAAGCCCAACACCATCTCAGGTTACAAGTACAACTACGTTTTCCTTCATATACATATTTTATGCTTTGAATCAAATAATAATGATAAGTTGTAACTAGCCCATAGAAGAAAGAAAGGAACAAATGAATTTAACTCCATAAATTCTGTAAACTAGATTAGATTGGATGAATTTTTGGTATTGTGCTTTCCACAAATTTGTAGACTAGATTAGATTGGATTAATTTTTAAGGAGCACCCAGATTGCAAGGGAAATAATTCCTACATTGTCATTAGTTGTTAATAAATCTGAACAACACCCATTAAATTCCATGTAAATTCAGATGGATTTCATAGACTTGGCGTTGCCTCTTTACCCATTAAAATAAAATGAATGAAATAACAATTTTCTCTGCTTCTGGGCCTCATCCTCTACCTGCTGGTTTAATTTTAAACCAGGGTCATAGAATGCACGTACCCTCATCCCCTACATCCCCTACCCGTAGGTTTAAAATTGGTTTAATTTGATGTTTTGTTTTAAACCAGCGTCCAGGATTTAACGTACCCTCATCCCACCTGCTGCCGGTTTAAAATTGGTTTGGATAATGGACTAAAACTACACACGTCACGTGTTCAAGACACGGGGAGAAACGTCGACAACCAAAAATTCCAACGCGATAGATTTCTCTAAACCCTCCATCTCCGTGATGGGAGGAGATTTGCAAGCCAACGGAAAGCCGAGAGTAACCACGCGATAGGGTCATCTCAAGGGTTTCTCTTAACCTTCCCATCATGAATCGTATCTCTGTGATGGGAGGAGATTAGCAGGACCACGCTGACTGTGTTATGCCTCATGGACGGCGCTGACTGTGAGATTTACTGACCTCAATTCATGAATTGCATCATTCTGAATGCTTCTCCACTATGGATTGCATTTTCCTTAAATTCAATCCATGAGTGCTCAGGATTTACTGACGTCAATTCATGAATTGCATGATAAAGAAACAATTACAAATCTGAAGGCTTCTCACTCTAAATTATATTTTCCTTAAATTAAATCGATGAGCTGCATTCTACAGTAGATATAGTACAGTTTCATTCATTTCGGTGCCTGACCTGCATTTTACAACAAATATTTAGTAATCAGATTTTTCTTCTCCGTAAATTTTATTCATAAGTTATATATTGTTCATAAGTTGCAGCTTGATGTCCATTATTTAAGAGTATGATCCTTTTTATTCTTCCACGCTGCCCATCATTCTTACTAGACCTTTAGTTTGATCATGTAGTCCCTTCTTAAAAACAAAAGGAATACTATCATTCTGAAGCCTCTAACACCTAAAATTCTTTTTTGACGACGGCATGGGCATAACCAGAGCAGGCCATAGAGTGTGTTAATGCAGTTCGTTATTTCGTTGAGATGCAGTTTTGAATGCCAAATTATTGATGGTGACCTTCCACTTCCTCAACCTCCTTGTGTTTGTTTAATTGCCTTGAAATATATATATGCTTAATTAGGCAGTATCCCAGTTCATTAGAAATTAATTATGACTAAGCCTGAAAACAATTCATGTTCTATTATAATGGAAGAAATCTCTGGAATGACATAACACCAACCGTAGAGTTTGGATTTATAAATGTAGAGTTAAGATATAAATTTAAAGTAAAGTTAGAGTTAAGATATAAATTTAAGGTGAAGATGGAATAGATTTTTGATATAAATTTAGCATGAAGATGGAGTTAAAAGATGTAAATTTAAGGTAAAGAAAAATTTAGGCTCAGTTATATATTTGGGCACATATTTGAACCACTTAACCTGAAGAGAGAAGTGGTTCAATAAATAAAACATATGAACGACAGGCAATAAATCATAATTAGTTTAAGTTAAATTATCCACTCGATTTGTTCCACTATTTCCTACAAATGATTGAATCTGCTGCAGGATCAAAACCTAGACAACATATTAAATATATGATCAGTAAAGAGTGAGAATTCAATAATATCTGATCCTGAAGGGCCTCGGCAAGAGCAAGATCGGGGTGAATGTAATCGAGACCTTCAAATAAGTCCATAAAGCTATCCGTTACCGTGTAAGGAAAACCTGTGTTTATAATGCACCTCGAGCTGCTGATTGCCGTTCATTTTCTCTTATTTTCCTAAAGATTGTTACAATCAATCCGACTTCCCCTGCTCTACAATGCTTCCAAATTCATAGCTCCAGCAAAGCTGCGGAAAATGAAAAACAAAATGAAAGAAACAAAGAAGAATTCAAATGCGCGCGGCTGCTTCACTCCCGCCGCGAAAACAGTACAGGTTATCTTACGGCCATTTCTAGCTTTTAGCTGAAATCGTAAAAAATGCTCGAGATCATCGATCTGCTAGAATGAAAATAAAGAATTCAAATGCGCGCGGCTGCTTCACTCCCGCCGCGAAAACAGTACAGGTTATCTTACGGCCATTTCTAGCTTTTAGCTGAAATCGTAAAAAATGCTCGAGATCATCGATCTGCTAGAATGAAAATAAAGAATTCAAATGCGCGCGGCTGCTTCACTCCCGTCGCGAAAACAGTACAAGTTATCTTACGGCCATTTCTAGCTTTAAGGTGAAATTGTCAAAAATGTTCGAGATCATCGATCTGCTAGAATGAAAATAAAGAAAAAGGACAAGAAGAAGAAGAATAAGGAGAGCAAATAAAGCGTGTGCCTAAACCTTGCCGGAATCAATTCAGAGAATCCTGTACTCAAAGCCGTCCGATGAATGCGCAATCTCACCATGAGATCGGACAAGTTTCGTTGCAGCATCGAAGGGCAGATCAGATCTCGCCAATTATGTCCAGATGGTTTACAAAGCCATAAGATTCCGAGACTTAACTAGCAAACCCCGCGATTCGATCCCTGGCATCTTGTATGTCACAGGCACAGAGAATCGATCGATTAGGCATAATGACATTTATTTCATTCACACTGCACTTTCTTTTTATCTCCTTTTTTATTTCTTTAAGATTCCCCACTTCGTGGCCCCGACGACCCCTGTCGGAGACGTGCTGCTTGCCACGACGATTCCACGTCGGTTGTCCGGAAACTTAAGACCCTCCGGTTCTTCCTCGAGCGACCTTTACACTGTCGATCGGCATCGATATGTGTTGGCATCGGCAAATTGGCATCTTCCGCTTTTGTCTTTAATGGGTTTTATTGTTTCTTCGTTTCCCTGTTGTAACGAATATCTGCAACTTGGGGGGCTAATGTTTAGGCCTTAGGAAGATGAGCAACTTCTCTCTGTTTACATCACCACCTCACCATTGAATTCTGAGGGGTTTGGATTTTGCAGGAGTTTTAATGAAACAAATCATTCAAGGATCTTTCCTCTGCAAGTATTTTTTTTTATTATGTTATTATTGTGTTCTTAATAGGTTAAGCGAAGCATAATTTATAAAATTTGTGAAATAAAGTTTTTTTTAGTTTTTCAACTCAACTTTCCTTTCATTGCATTATCATTTGTCCTAATAGTTATTTTTCATTCAAGATTATCCAGCTAAGCATAATTTATAAAATTTATGAAATAAAGTTTTTCTTTTTGGTTTTTCAACTTAATTTTCCTTTCATTGTATTATCATGTTTTTATTAATTTTATGAAGTGTTGGATTCTTCCTATCATCTTACCACGCTTGTAAGTGAAAAACACTTATACACTAAACAACAAGACTCTCAACACATATCACATGGCTTCCATGAAGCATGATCAGGCATCTCCTTAGTGCCCACCATACACAACAAGATACAATGATGAGTAGATTAAGGTTTTTTCTCCAACTCTATAATTTAGCTACCATAATTGGCTTTCCATCATGTTTACTAATCGTACAAGTTGTTTGATGTTGTATAGAGTAAAATTTAACAAACAAAATTATATATATATATATATATATATATATATATATTATTTATTTAATCTATATATATATATTATTTATTTATTTTGTATAGTTAGTTTTTTTCTATGCTTTTTTTATAATTATAAATTTAGTTTAATTATATTTTTCAACTTAATAAATAAATATTGTGTTTATTTTAATTTTGTTCATTTTTCATATTTTTATTAAGCATTGTGGAATTTTCATAATTTTATCTCACTAATTTAAAATGAACACTTAATTTTCCATATTGTTTTCATGTTTATAATTTTATGAGATGTGAAATGTAATTTTTTTGTAATTAGTACTTAACTTAGTTTTTCCATATTAAAATAGTTCAGTTAATAATAAAGAGTTTGTTGAAATACTTTAGAGTTAAGTTAATAATGATGAGTTTGTTGAAATAGCTTAAAGTTGTAGTTTATATTTTTTTCTTAGTTTAAATTTTTGTTAGATTATAAATTGCTATATTGTTTAATTTTGGTAAATTGTTTTTTAATGTTTTTTCATGGTTATATATATATAATTTGAATATTTAAATGAGAATAAGATTGTAGAAAATATTTGTTTTTATTAATATTAAATTGTACATTTTTTTATATTGTTTGCATTAGTATGTTGACCATAGGAGTTCTATTGAAAGTCTTGTATAGAGTGTTTCAAAGGACCATTTTGGGAAATTGCCTGGAAACAATTTCTTAACTCGGTATCTTGACACATGTGCCTTGTTGTAGCTGGAAACTGGGACGCCGTTGCGCTAGTAATAGGTGGAGGGAGTTAACTCCTAGAGAAGCCCTCCTAGTACGCCCCAAGTTGGGTGGTCGACCATGTATACACAAGGTTTTTAAAGTGGTCTAACGAGGGACCCCCCTTTGTTGACACTCTATTCATGCAACCTAGGAGTTAGGATCTCTTTCCTTGGTAATTATAATTTTAACCTCCTCTAAACCTTAGCTACTTTAGCCACTCTCATACAACCCATATAAATTGCAACTACTAACTTTTAGAACATCACACTTATAAATCATACAAATTTTAACATTTGTAAGTCCTAAAACCTTCTAAATTTATATAGCACCAAAATATCTTAACTACTTAAACCCATGTAACAATAACACCTAAATTTCTCTCTCTCTCTCTAACCCCCTAACCCCTAATCTCTCTCTCTCTCTAAACCACCAACCCCCAATCTCTCTCTTTCTCTCTGAACTCCTAACCCCGAATCTCTCTCTCTCTCTCTAAATCACTAACCCCCAATATATTTCTCTCTCTTAGCTCTCTCTCTCTCTCTCTCTCTAAACTCCTAACCCCCAATCTCTCTCTACTCTCTCTAAACCCCCAACCTCCAATCTCTCTCTCTCTCTCTCTCTCTCTCTAAACCCTTAACCCCCAATATCTCTAACTCTCTCTAAACCCATAACCCAGTATCTCTTTATCTCAACCCCTAACCACAAAAATCTCTCTCACTCTCTCTATCTCTCCCTCTAAACTCCTAACCCTAAATCTCTCTATCTCTCTATAAATCCCTAACCCCCATTCTCTCTCTCTCTCTCTCTCTAAACCCCTAACCCCAAATCTCTCCCTTCATATCTCTCTCTAAAACCCTAACCTCCAATCTCTTTGTCTAAACCTCTAACCTCCAATCTCTCTCTCTCTCTCTCTCTCAGCCCATAACCCATATCTCTCTCTCTCTAAACCCCTAACCCCAACCTTTCTCTCTCTAAAACCCTAACCATCAATCTATTCCCCCTCTCTCTAAACCCCTAACATCCAATCTCTCTCTCTCTCTCTAAACGCCTAACCCCCAATCTTTGTCTCTCTAAAACCCTAACGTCCATTTTCTCTCTTTCCTTCTTTCTCTCTCTCTAAGAACCTAACACCCAACCCCACTCTCTCTAAACCCATGACTTCTCTCTCTCTCTCTCTCTCTCTCTCTCTCTAAACCTATAATCCCCAAACTCTCTCTCTCTCTCTCTCACTCTAAACCTATAATCCCCAAACTCTCTCTCTCTCTCTCTCTCTCACTCTAAACCTATAATCCCCATACTCTCTCTCTCTCTCTCTCTCTCTCTGTCTTTGTATATATATCTATCTAAAACCCTAACCCCAATAACTCTTTCTCTAAAACCTAACCCCAAATCTCTCTCTTTCTTTAAACACCTAAACCCCAATATCTCTCTCTCTAAACCACTAACCCCAATCTCTCTCTCTCTCTCTCTCTCTCTCTCTCTCTCTCTCTCTAAACTCCTAAGCCCAATGTCTCAATCTCTCTCTCTCTAAACCCCTAAACCCAATCTCTCTCTCGCTCTCTCTCTTAACCATAAACACAATTCTCTCTCTCTCTCTAAACCCCTTATCTCCAATATTTCTCTCTCTCTCTCTCTAAACCCCTAACCCCCAATCTCTCTCTCTCTCTCTCTCTCTCTCTCTCTCTCTTAAAACCCCTAACACCCAGTAGATATCTCACTCTAACCTTTAATCTCTCTCTCTAAACCATTTACCGCCAACCTCTCTCTCTTTATCTCTCTCTATAAACCCGTAACCCCCAATCTATCTCTTTCTCTCTCTCTCTCTCTCTAAACCCCTAACCCATAATCTCTCTCTCATTTTCTCCCTCTCTCTCTAAACCCATAATCCCCAATCTCTCTCTAAAATCCTAACCTCCAATATATCTCTCTCTCTTTCTCTCTCTGTAAATCCCTAACCCCCAATCTCTCTCTCTCTCTCTAAACCCCTAACCCCCAACCTCTCTCTCTCTCTAAACCCCTAACCCCCAATCTCTCTCTCTCTCTCTAAACCCCTAACCCCCAATCTCTCTCTCTTCAAAACCCCTAACCACCAATCTCTCTCTCTCTCTCTCTAAACCCCTAACCCCTAGTCTCTCTCTATAAACCCCTAACCCCTAGTCTCTCTCTATAAACCCCTAACCTCCAATCGCTCTCTTTCTCTCAATCCTCTAACTACCAAACCCTTGCTCTTTCTCTCTCTCTTTCTAAACCCCTAACTACCAATCTTTCTCTTTCTCTCTAAAATACTAGCCCCAATCTCTCTCTCTCTCTCTCTCTCTCTCTTTTCTAAACACCCAACCCCCAATATCTCTCTTTCTTTGAACCCCTAACCCCAAATCTCTCTCTCTCTCTCTCTATCTAAATGCTTAATATCCAATATCTCTATCTCTCAAAACCCCTTACCCCCAACCTCTCGGTTTCTCTCTCTTTGAGCCACTAACCCCTAATCTCTCTCTCTCTCTCTTAAAATCCCCACTCTACACCCACCTACCCATCCCTCCCTCTCTATCTCCCCCCCCCCCAATGACTAACCATCCATACTCCCCCCACAATCCCTCTCTCTCTCTCTCTCTCTATCTCTAAATCCTTAACCCCCAATCTCTCCCTCACACTCTATACACCTAACCTCCAATCTCTCCCTCTCTAAATCATTAATCCCCAATCTATATCTCTAAACCCCTAACCCCCAATTTCTCTCTCTCTCTATACCCCTAAAAACCAATTTCTCTATCCCTATAACCCTAACCCCCAATATTCATCTCTCTCTAGATCCCTAGCTACCAATTTCTCTCCTTATATATCTCTCTATTTCTATAAACCGCTAACACCCAATCTCTCTTTCTGTCTCAACCCCTAACAAACAATCTCTATATATGTCTCTCTCTAAACACCTAACCCCTAATCTCTCTCTCTCTCTCTCTATCTCTAAAACTCTAACCTCATCTCTCTCTCTCTCTCTCTCTCTCTCTCTCTCTCTCCATGTTAACCCCTAACCCCCAATCTCTCTCTCTCTCTCTCTCAAACCCCACTCCTCACCCAGCTACCCCCCACCACTAACCATCCATACTCCCCCCATGATATCTAGCTATATCTAAACCCATATAAACCCCTAATCTCTCTTTCTTTATCTCTGAACCCCTAACCCCTAATATCTCTCTCTCTCTCTCTCTCTCAACCCTTAACCTCCAATCTCTCTCTCTCTCTCTCTCTCTCATTCACTCTTTCTCTAAATCCCTAACCCCAATATCAATCTTTATATATCTCTCTCTCTAAACCCCTAACACCCAATCTATCTCTCTCTCTCTTTCTCTCTCCCTCTCTCTAAACCCCTAGCCTTAAATATCTCTCCCTCTCTATCTAAACCCCTATCTTTCTATCTATCTATATAATCCTATAACCCCCAATCCCTCTCTCTCTCTATCTATCTATATATCTAAACCACTAATCCCCAATCTCTCTCTCTAAACCCCTAAACCCTGGTCTCTTTCTCTCTAAACCCCTAACCACCAATCCCTCTCTCTCTCTCTCTCTCTCTAAACCCGTAACCCCCAATATCTCTATCTCTCTCTAGCCCTCTTACCCCCAATATATCTCTCTCTAAACCCCTAACCCCAAATCTCTCTCTCTCTCTCTCTCTCTCTCTAATCACCTAACCTGTAGTCTATCTCTCTTTCTCTCAACCCCTAACCCCCAATCTCTATTTCAATCTCTCTCTCTAATGACCTAACCTACAGTCTATCTCTCTTTCTCTAAACTCCTAACCCCCAATATCTCTCTCTCTCTCTCTAAACCCCTAACTCTCTCTCTATCTAAACCACTAACCACCAATATATCTATCTTCCTCTCTAAACCCCTAACCTACAATCTCTATCTATCTCCAAACCCCTAACCTACAATCTCTCTCTCCCTAAACCCCTAACCCACAATCTCCCTCTCTAAAACCCTGACCACTAATCTCTCTCCTTTTATCTCTCTCTCTCTTTAAACCACTAAGCCCCTATCTCTCTATCTTTCACTAATCCCCTAACCCCCAATATCTCTCTCTCTCTCTCTCTCTAAACCCCTAATCCCCAATCTCTCTCTTTTTGAACCCCTCAACCACAAATCTCTCTCTCTCTCTCTCTCTCTCTCTCTATAAACCCCTAACCCCTAACCCCCAATCTCTCTCTCTCTCTCTCTCTCTCTCTCCCTCCCAAAATCACCACTCCTAACCCATCCTCCCCTCACCACCTTTTATGTCTATCTTCCTGCCCCCACTAACCATCCATACTCCCCCTGTGATCTCTCTCTATCTCTAAACCCCTATCAACCCCCAATCTCTCCCTCTCTCTCTCTCTCTCTATATATATATATATATATATACCACTGACATCCAGTATCACTCTCTCTCTCTTTAAATTCCTAACCTTCACTCTCTCTCTCTAAACTCCTAACCCACAATCTCCATCTCTCTCTCTAAGCACCTAACACCCAATTGATCTCTCTCTAATCTCCAATTTCTCTCTCTCTAAGCCCCTTGCCCCTAATCTCTCTTTATCACTTTCTCCCTCTCTAAAACCTAAACCCCTTATCTCTCTCTCTAAAATCCTAACCCCCAATATCTCTCTCTCTCTTTATGTAAATCCCTAACCTCCAATATCTCTCTCTAAAACTCCCCCTTATGTCTTTCTTTATCTAGACCTATAACCCCTAATCTCTCTCTCTCTCTCTCTCTCTCTAAACCCCTAACCCCTAGTCTCTCTCTCTCTCTAAACCCCTAACCCTCAATCTCTCTCTCTCTATCAAATCTTAACCCCCAATCTCTCTTTCTCTCTCTCTGTCTCAACCCCTAAACCCCAATCTCTCTATATCTCTCCTTCTCTCCCTCTCTCTCTCTCTAAACCCCTAATCCCTAATTTCTCACTCTCTCTAAGCACATAACCCTTTCTCTCTCTCTAAACCCATAACCCCCAGTATCTCTCTCTAAACTAATAATCCTCAATCTCTCTCTCTAAACCCCTAACTACCAATCTCTTTCTCTCTAGACCCCTAAACTCCAATCTCTCTCTCTCTCTCTCTAAACACGTAAACCCCAATATCTCTCTCACTAAACCCCTAATCCCCAATCTCTCTCCCTAAACCACTAATCATTGGTTTGTCTCTCACTAAATCCCTAACCCCCAATATCTCTCTCTCTAAACCCCTAACCACCAAACTCTCTATTTTTATCTCACTCTCTCTAAACCCTAACCCCCAATCTCTCTCTCTCTCTCTCTCTCTCAATCCCTAACCCCCCCTCTTTCTCTCTCTAACCAAACCCCCCACTCCTCAACCACCTACTTCTCCCCCCTCTCTATATATTTCTCCACCCACTGCTAACCATCAATAATCCCCCTGTGATCTCTCTCTATATCTAAAAACTAATCGACCTCCACTCTCTCTCTCTAAACTCCTAACCCCCAACCTCTAATCTCTCTCTCTAAACCCCTTATCTCCAATATATATATTTTTCTCTTTCTCTCTCTCTAAACCACTAAACCCAAATATCTTTCTCTATCTCTCTAAACCCCTAACCTATAACCCCCAAGATCTCTCTCTCTCTAAACCCATAACACCTAATCTATCTCTCTCTTTCTAAACCCCTAACCTCCAATATCTCTCCCTCTCTCTCTATCAATCTAAACCTCTAACTGTCAATCTCTCTCTCTCTCTCTATCCAAACCCTTGGTCCTTAATCTCTCTCTCTAGACCCCTAACGCCTAACCTATCTCTCCCTCCAAGCCCCTAACCTTCAATATCTCTCCCACTCTCTCTATCTATTTATCTAAACCTCTAACCACTAATATCTCTCTCTCTCTCTCTCTCTCTCTCTCAACCCATAACCCCTAATCTCATTCTCTCTAAACCCCTTACCCCTAGCCTCTCTCTTTCTTTAAACCCCTAACCGCCAATCTCTCCCATTCTCTCTCTCTCTCTCTCTCTAAGCCTCTAAGCCTCTAACCCCAAATGTCTCTCTCTCTCTCTCTCTCTCCCCCTCTCCCTCTCTCCCCCTTACATAAGCCCCTAACCCACAATCTCTCTCTCTCTCTAAACCCCTAAACCTCTTTCTCTCTCTCTCTCTCTAACGCCCAATCTCTCTCTTTAAACCCCTTACCCCCAATCACTCTCTTTTTTTTCTCTTTCCCTAAACCACTAGCCCCCAACATATTTCTCTCTCTCTAAACCTCCAATTTCTCTCTTTAAACACCCTTCTTTCTCTCTATTTATATCTCTATCCTAGAATCTCTCTCTCTCTCTCTCTCCTCAAACCCTCACTCACCATCCACCTACCCTTCCCCTATCTATGTCTCTACCCCCCTGACCACTAACAATACATGCTCCCACTATGATCTTTCCCTATCTCTAAACACATATTAACGCCAAACATATCTCTCTTTCTAAACCCCCAATCTCTCTCTCTAAACCCTAACCAGAATTCTCTCTCTCCCTCTAAACCCCTAACCTCCAATATTTCTCTCCCTTTAAACCCCTAACCCCCAATATCCCTCCTTCTCTCTCTCTCTCTGTCTCTCTCTGTCTCTCTCAAAACCCCAACACCCAATAGATCTCTCACTCTAACCTCCAATCTTTCTCTCTCTAAACCACTTATCGCCAACCTCTCTCTCTTTATTTGTCTCTCTCTCTCTCTCTAAACCCCTAACCCCAATATCTCTCTCAATAAACCCCTAATGCTCAATATCTCTCTTTCACTCCCTCTCTAAACCGCTAACCTGTAATATCTCTCTTTCTCTCCCTCTCTCTCTAAACCCATAATCCTCAATTTCACTCTCTCTCTCTATCTCTAAATCCATAACCCCCAATATCTCTCTCTCTCTAAATCCCTAACCTCCAATCTCTCTTTCTCTCTAAACCCTTAACCCCCAATCTTTTTCTCTCTCTAAACCCCTAGCCCCTAATCTCTCTCTCTCTAAAACCCTAACCTCTGGTCTCTCTAAACCTCTAACCTCCAATTTCTCTCTCTCTCTCTCTCTCTCTCTCTCTCTAAATACCATGACCACCAAACCCCCCCTCTCTATCTCTCTCTAAACTTCTAAACTCCAATTGCTCTCTCTCTCTCTCTAAACTACTAACCACAATCTCTCTCTCTCTCTCTCTCTCTCTCTAAGCCCCCAACCCTAAATATCTCTCTTTATTTGAACCCCTAACCCCCAATCTCTCTCTCTCTCTCTCTAAATGCCTAACACCCAAAATCTCTCTCTCTCTCTCTCTCTCTCTCTCTCTCCCCCCCCCTCTCTCTCTTCTATAAAACCCTCACTCTGCATCCACCTACCCATCCCTCCCTATTTATCTCTACCCCCCAATGACTAACCATCCATACTCCCCCCCATGATCTCTCTCTCTCTCTCTCTCTCTCTCTCTCTCTCTAAATCCCTATTAACCCCTAATGTTTGTATATAACTCTAAACCCCTAACCCCCAATATCCCCCTCACTCTCTATGCACCTAACCTCCAATCTCTCTCTTTGAACCCTTGACCTCCAATCTCACTCTCTCTCTCTTAACCCCTAACCTCCAAGGTCTCTCTCTAGACCCCTTACCATCAATCTCTCTGTCTCTCTAAACCATTAACCAATCTCTCTCTCTCTAAACCCCTAACCCCCAATTTCTCTCTCTAAACCCCTAAAAACCTCTCTCTCTCTCTCTCTCTCTCTCTCTCTCTCTCTATATATATATATATATATATATATATATATATATATATATCCCTAACCCCCAATATTTCTCTCTCTCTAGATCTCTAACCACCAATTTCTCTCTTTATATATCTCTATATTTCTTTAAACCCTTAACACCCAATCTCTCTCTCTCTCTCTCAACCCCTAACAAACAAACTCTATATATGTCTCTCTCTAAACACCTAACCCCTAATATCTCTCTCTCTCTCTAAACCTCTAACCTTCTCTCTCTCTCTCAAAAACCCCACTTCTCACCTAGCTACCCCTCCCCCCTATGTATGTCTCTTTTACCCCCACCACTAACCATCCGAACTACCTCCATCATATCTAACTATATCTAAACCCCTATAAACCCCTAATCTCTCTCTCTCTCTAAACCCATAACCTCCAATCTCTCTCTCTCTCTCTCTCTCTCTCTATCTAAACCCCTAATCTCCAATCTCTCTCTTGCATTCACTCTTTCTCTAAACCCCTAACCCCAATATCAAGCTTTCTATCTCTCTCTCTCTCTAAACCCTAACAATCAATTTCTCACTCTCTCTCAACCCATTACCCCCAATCTCTCTCTTTCTCTCTCATTCTCTAAACCAATAACCTCCAATCTCTCACTCTCTTTATCTAAACCACAAACCCCTAACCCCCAATCTTTCTCGCTCTCTCTAAACCCCTAACCTTCAATATCTCTCCCTCTCTCTCTAAACCCCTCTCTTTCTATCTATCTATATAAACCTCTAACCCTCAATCTCTCTCTCTCTATATATATATCTATATAAACCCCTAATCCCCAATCCCTCTCTCTCTCTTTAAACCCCTAACCCCTAATCTCTTTCTATCTAAACCCCTTACCCAGAGTCTCTCTCTCTAAACCCCTAACCATCTATCCCTCTCTTTCTATCTTGCTCTCTTTAAATCCGTCAACCCCAATCTTTATATCTCTCTAAGCCTCCAACCCCCATTCTCTCTCTCCCTAAACCCCTAACCCCTAATCTCTCTCTTTCTATCTCCATATCTCTCTATATTCACCTAACCTATAGTCTCTCTCTTTGTGTCTCTCAACCCCTAACCCCCAATCTCTCTCTCTCTCTCTATCTCTCTAAACCCCTAAATCCAAATCTCTCTCTCTCTCCTACTCTAAACTCCTAACCACTAATTTCTCTCTCTCCCTCTCTCTCTAAACCCCTAACCCTCTCTCTCTCTTTGAATCCCTAACCACCATTCTCTCTGTTTGCCTCTCTAAAACCCTAACCTACAATCTTTATCTATATCCAAATCCCTAACCTACAATCTCTCTCTATCTCTAAATCCCTAACCCCCATTCTCTCTCTCCCTCTCTAAATTCCTCACCTCCAATCTCTCTCTCTCTCTAAACCCATACCCACCAATCTCTCTCTCTCTAAACCCATACCCACCAATCTCTCTCTCTCTAAACCACTTAGCCCCTATCAATCTATCTTTCTCTAATCCCCTAAACCCCAGTCTCTCTCTCTCTCACTAAAACCTTAACCCCCAATTTCTATATTTCTGAACCCTTAACCACAAATCTCTCTCTCTCTCTAAACCCCTGACTCCCAATCTCTCTAAACCCCTAACACCCAATCTCTCTCTTTAAACCCTTAACCCATATCTCTATCTCTCTCTCTCTAAACACCTAACCCCCTATCTCTCCCTTTCTCTCTCTCTCTCTCTCACTCTCTCTAAACCCTAACCCATAACCTTCAATATGTCCCTCCATCTCTCTCACTCTAAACCCATCACCCCTAACCCCCAATCTCTCTCTCTCTCCCAAAAACATCATTCCTAACCCATACTCCCCTCACCACCTTTTATTTCTATCTCCCCTACACAAATAACCATCCATACCCCCCTCGTGATCTCTCTCTATCTTTAAACCCTTATTAACCCCCAATCTCTATCTCTCTATACCACCAACCCCCAATCTCTCTCTCTCTATACCACTCCCCCCAATCTCTCTCTCTCTCTCTCTCTATACCACTAACATCCAATCTCTCTCTCTCTCTCTCTCTCTCTCTCTCTCTCTAAACACATAACCTTGAGTCTCTCTCTCTCTCACTCCAAACCCCTAACCCACAATCTCCATCTCTCTCTCTCTAAGCACCTAATACCCAATTGATCTCTCTCTCTCTAACCTCCAATTTCTCTCTCTCTAAGACCTTTACCCCTAATCTCTATTTATCTCTCTCTAACTCTCTAAAATATGAACCCATGACCCCCTATCTCTCTCTCTAAACTCCTAACCCCTAATATCTCTCTCTCTCTCTCTGTAAATCCCTAACCTCTAATCTCTCTCTCTTTGAACCTACCCCCCCTTTCTCTCTCTCTCTAAACCCCTAACCACCAACCTCTCTCTCTCTCTCTAAACCCCTAACCACCAACCTCTCTCTCTCTCTCTAAACCCCTAACCCTTGATCTCTCTCTCTCAAACTGTAACCCCCAATGTCCCTCTCTCTCTCTCTGTATTAACCTTTAAACCCCAATCTCTCTATCTCTCTCTTTCTCTCCCCCTCTCTCTATCTCTCTCTTTCTATCCCTCTCTCTAAACCCCTAATACCCAATCTATCACTCTCTCTAAGACCATAACCCCTGATCGCTCTCTCTGTCTCTAAATGAATAATCCCCAATATCTCTCTCCAAACCCCTAACCTCTAATATCTATCTCTCCATGCCCCTTACCTCTAATCTCTCTCTCTCTCTTTAAACCCCTAACTACCAATCTCTTTCTCTCTAGACCCCTAACCTCCAATCTTTCTCTCTCTCTCTCCCCAAACTCCTAAACCCCAATCTCTCTCTCTCTAAACCCCTAAACCCCAATCTCTCTCTCTAAACCACTAATCACTGGTATCTCTATGTAAACCCCAAATCTCTCTCTGTAAACCCCTAACCACCAATATTTCTCTTTCTATCTCTCTCTCTCTAAATCCTAACCCCATTCTCTCTCACTCAGCCCCTAACCCTCTCTCTCTCTCTCTCTACCCAAACCCACCACTACTCACCCATCTACTCCTCTCCCTCTCTATATATTTCTCCCCCCTACCACTAACCATCGATAATCCCTATGTCATCTCTCTATATCTATAAACCCTAATCAACCCCCAATCTCTCTCTCTCTAAACACCTAACCCCCGATCTCTCTCTCTCTCTTTAAACCCCTAATCTCCAATCAATAATCCCTATGTGATCTCTCTCTATATCTAAACCCTAATCGACCCCCAATCTCTCTCTTTCGCTCTCTAAACCCCTAACCTCTAATATCCCTCTCTCTCTAAACCCCTAACCCACAATATTTCCCACCTCTCTCTCTAACTAAACCCTAACACCCAATCGATCTCTCTCTAACATCCAATCTCTCTCTCTAAACCGCTTACCCCAATCTCTTTCTTTCGTTAAACCACTCACCTCCAATCTCCCTATCTCTATCTAAACTCCTAACCCCTAACCTCCAATCTCTCTCTCCCTAAACCCTTTATCCCAATATCTATTTCTCTCTCTCTCTAACCCCCTAATACCCAATCTATCTCTCTCTTTCTAAACCCCTAACATCTAATATCTCTCTCTCTCTCTCTATCTAAACCTCTAACAACCAATCTCTCTCTCTCTCTCTCTCTCTCTATCCAAACATCTAGTTCTCAATATCTCTCTCTCCCTCTGTAGACCCCTAATCCCCAACCTCTCTTTCTCTCTCTAAGCCCTTAACCTCCAATATCTCTCCCTCTCTCTCTCTCCCTCTCTAGACCCCTAACCCCCAACCTCTCTCTCTCTCTCTCTCTCTCTCTCTTAGCCCCTAACCTCCAATATCGCTCTCTCTCTCTCAAAAGCCCTAGTCCTGAATCTCTCTCTCTCTCTAAACCCATAACCCCTAATCTTATTCTCTCTAAAACACTTACGCCTAACCTCTCTCTTTCTATAAACCCCTAACCACAAACCTCTCTTCTTTTATCTCTCTCTCTAAACCCCTAACCCAATATCTATCTATCTATCTCTCTCTGAGCCTCTAACCATAAATCTCTTTCTCTCTCCCCTTACATAAGCCCCTAACCCACAATCTCTCAATCTCTCTTACTGTAAACTCGTTCACCTCTCTCTCTCTCTCTATCTAAACCCCTAACACCCAATCCATATCTCTCTCTAACCTCCAATCTCTCTCTCTTTAAACCCCTTACCCCCAATCTCTCTCTTTTTCTCCCTTTCTCTAAACTGCTAACCTCCAACATCTCTCTCTCTCTCATCCCTTTACACCTAATCTCTCTATCTCTCTCTCCCTCTCTAAACCCCGAACCCCTGACCCCTTATCTCTCTCTCTAAACTCCTAACCCCCAATCTCTCTCTCTCTCGCTCTCTCTCTCTCTCTGTAAATCCCTAACCTCCAATATCTTTCTCTTTGAACCTACCCCCCTCCCTCTCTCTATCTAGACCTATAACCCCCAATCTCTCTCTCTCTCTAGACCCCTAACCCCCAGTATCTCTTTCTCTAAACCCCTAACCACCCATATCTCTCTCTCTAACCCATAAACCTTGATCTCTCTCTCTCTCTCTCTCAAACCTTACCCCCCAATCTCCCTCTCTCTCTCTCTTTGTATCAACCTTTAAACCCCAATCTCTTTATCTCTCTCTTTCTCTCCCTCTCTCTCTCTAAACCCCTAATCCCCAATCTCTCACTCTCTCTAAGACCATAAACCATGATCTCTCTCTCTCTCTCTCTCTCTAAACCCCCACAAATATCTCTCTCTAAACCAATAATCCCTGATATCTCTCTCCAAACCCCTAACCTCTAATATTTCTCTCTCTATGCCCCTTACCTTTAATATATCTCTCTCTCTTTAAACCCCTAACTACCAATCTCTTTCTCTCTATACCCCTAACCTCCAATCTCTCTCTCTCTCTATCTCTCTAAACCCCTAAATCCAAATCTCTCTCTCTCTCCTACTCTAAACTCCTAACCACTAATTTCTCTCTCTCCCTCTCTCTCTAAACCCCTAACCCTCTCTCTCTCTTTGAATCCCTAACCACCATTCTCTCTGTTTGCCTCTCTAAAACCCTAACCTACAATCTTTATCTATATCCAAATCCCTAACATACAATCTCTCTCTATCTCTAAATCCCTAACCCCCATTCTCTCTCTCCCTCTCTAAATTACTCACCTCCAATCTCTCTCTCTCTCTAAACCCATACCCACCAATATCTCTCTCTCTAAACCACTTAGCCCCTATCAATCTATCTTTCTCTAATCCCCTAAACCCCAGTCTCTCTCTCTCTCACTAAAACCTTAACCCCCAATTTCTATATTTCTGAACCCTTAACCACAAATCTCTCTCTCTCTCTAAACCCCTGACTCCCAATCTCTCTAAACCCCTAACACCCAATCTCTCTCTTTAAACCCTTAACCCATATCTCTATCTCTCTCTCTCTAAACACCTAACCCCCTATCTCTCCCTTTCTCTCTTTCTCTCTCTCTCACTCTCTCTAAACCCTAACCCATAACCTTCAATATGTCCCTCCATCTCTCTCACTCTAAACCCATCACCCCTAACCCCTAATCTCTCTCTCTCTCCCAAAAACATCATTCCTAACCCATACTCCCCTCACCACCTTTTATTTCTATCTCCCCGACACAAATAACCATCCATACCCCCCTCGTGATCTCTCTCTATCTTTAAACCCTTATTAACCCCCAATCTCTATCTCTCTATACCACCAACCCCCAATCTCTCTCTCTCTCTATACCACTCCCCCCAATCTCTCTCTCTCTCTCTCTCTATACCACTAACATCCAATCTCTCTCTCTCTCTCTCTCTCTCTAAACACCTAACCTTGAGTCTCTCTCTCTCTCACTCCAAAACCCTAACCCACAATCTCCATCTCTCTCTCTCTAAGCACCTAATACCCAATTGATCTCTCTCTCTCTAACCTCCAATTTCTCTCTCTCTAAGACCTTTACCCCTAATCTCTATTTATCTCTCTCTAACTCTCTAAAATATGAACCCATGACCCCCTATCTCTCTCTCTAAACTCCTAACCCCTAATATCTCTCTCTCTCTCTCTGTAAATCCCTAACCTCTAATCTCTCTCTCTTTGAACCTACCCCCCCTTTCTCTCTATATATAGACCTATAACCCTCTCTCTCTCTCTCTCTCTCTCTCTCTCAACCCCTAACCACCAACCTCTCTCTCTCTCTCTAAACCCCTAACCACCAACCTCTCTCTCTCTCTCTAAACCCCTAACCCTTGATCTCTCTCTCTCAAACTGTAACCCCCAATGTCCCTCTCTCTCTCTCTCTGTATTAACCTTTAAACCCCAATCTCTCTCTCTCTCTCTTTCTCTCCCCCTCTCTCTATCTCTCTCTTTCTATCCCTCTCTCTAAACCCCTAATACCCAATCTATCACTCTCTCTAAGACCATAACCCCTGATCGCTCTCTCTGTCTCTAAATGAATAATCCCCAATATCTCTCTCCAAACCCCTAACCTCTAATATCTATCTCTCCATGCCCCTTACCTCTAATCTCTCTCTCTCTCTTTAAACCCCTAACTACCAATCTCTTTCTCTCTAGACCCCTAACCTCCAATCTTTCTCTCTCTCTCTCCCCAAACTCCTAAACCCCAATCTCTCTCTCTCTAAACCCCTAAACCCCAATCTCTCTCTCTAAACCACTAATCACTGGTATCTCTATGTAAACCCCAAATCTCTCTCTGTAAACCCCTAACCACCAATATTTCTCTTTCTATATCTCTCTCTCTAAATCCTATCCCCATTCTCTCTCACTCAGCCCCTAACCCTCTCTCTCTCTCTCTCTACCCAAACCCACCACTACTCACCCATCTACTCCTCTCCCTCTCTATATATTTCTCCCCCCCACCACTAACCATCGATAATCCCTATGTCATCTCTCTCTATCTATAAACCCTAATCAACCCCCAATCTCTCTCTCTCTAAACACCTAACCCCCGATCTCTCTCTCTCTCTTTAAACCCCTAATCTCCAATCAATAATCCCTATGTGATCTCTCTCTATATCTAAACCCTAATCGACCCCCAATCTCTCTCTCTCTCTAAACCCTTAACTTGTAATCTCTCTTTCGCTCTCTAAACCCCTGACCTCTAATATCCCTCTCTCTCTAAACCCCTAACCCACAATATTTCCCACCTCTCTCTCTAACTAAACCCTAACACCCAATCGATCTCTCTCTAACATCCAATCTCTCTCTCTAAACCGCTTACCCCAATCTCTTTCTTTCGTTAAACCACTCACCTCCAATCTCCCTATCTCTATCTAAACTCCTAACCCCTAACCTCCAATCTCTCTCTCCCTAAACCCTTTATCCCAATATCTATTTCTCTCTCTCTCTAACCCCCTAATACCCAATCTATCTCTCTCTTTCTAAACCCCTAACATCTAATATCTCTCTCTCTCTCTCTCTCTATCTAAACCTCTAACAACCAATCTCTCTCTCTCTCTCTCTCTATCCAAACATCTAGTTCTCAATATCTCTCTCTCCCTCTGTAGACCCCTAATCCCCAACCTCTCTTTCTCTCTCTAAGCCCTTAACCTCCAATATCTCTCCCTCTCTCTCTCTCCCTCTCTAGACCCCTAACCCCCAACCTCTCTCTCTCTCTCTCTCTCTCAAAATCCCTAGTCCTGAATCTCTCTCTCTCTCTAAACCCATAACCCCTAATCTTATTCTCTCTAAAACACTTACGCCTAACCTCTCTCTTTCTATAAACCCCTAACCACAAACCTCTCTCCTTTTATCTCTCTCTCTAAACCCCTAACCCAATATCTATCTATCTATCTCTCTCTGAGCCTCTAACCATAAATCTCTTTCTCTCTCCCCTTACATAAACCCCTAACCCACAATCTCTCAATCTCTCTTACTGTAAACTCGTTCACCTCTCTCTCTCTCTCTATCTAAACCCCTAACACCCAATCCATATCTCTCTCTAACCTCCAATCTCTCTCTCTTTAAACCCCTTACCCCCAATCTCTCTCTTTTTCTCCCTTTCTCTAAACTGCTAACCTCCAACATCTCTCTCTCTCTCATCCCTTTACACCTAATCTCTCTATCTCTCTCTCCCTCTCTAAACCCCGAACCCCTGACCCCTTATCTCTCTCTCTAAACTCCTAACCCCCAATCTCTCTCTCTCTCGCTCTCTCTCTCTCTCTGTAAATCCCTAACCTCCAATATCTTTCTCTTTGAACCTACCCCCCTCCCTCTCTCTATCTAGACCTATAACCCCCAATCTCTCTCTCTCTCTAGACCCCTAACCCCCAGTATCTCTTTCTCTAAACCCCTAACCACCCATATCTCTCTCTCTAACCCATAAACCTTGATCTCTCTCTCTCTCTCTCAAACCTTACCCCCCAATCTCCCTCTCTCTCTCTCTCTTTGTATCAACCTTTAAACCCCAATCTCTCTATCTCTCTCTTTCTCTCCCTCTCTCTCTCTAAACCCCTAATCCCCAATCTCTCACTCTCTCTAAGACCATAAACCATGATCTCTCTCTCTCTCTCTCTCTAAACCCCCACAAATATCTCTCTCTAAACCAATAATCCCTGATATCTCTCTCCAAACCCCTAACCTCTAATATTTCTCTCTCTATGCCCCTTACCTCTAATATCTCTCTCTCTCTTTAAACCCCTAACTACCAATCTCTTTCTCTCTATACCCCTAACCTCCAATCTCTCTCTCTCTCTCTATCTCTCTAAACCCCTAAATCCAAATCTCTCTCTCTCTCCTACTCTAAACTCCTAACCACTAATTTCTCTCTCTCCCTCTCTCTCTAAACCCCTAACCCTCTCTCTCTCTTTGAATCCCTAACCACCATTCTCTCTGTTTGCCTCTCTAAAACCCTAACCTACAATATTTATCTATATCCAAATCCCTAACCTACAATCTCTCTCTATCTCTAAATCCCTAACCCCCATTCTCTCTCTCCCTCTCTAAATTCCTCACCTCCAATCTCTCTCTCTCTCTCTAAACCCATACCCACCAATCTCTCTCTCTCTAAACCACTTAGCCCCTATCAATCTATCTTTCTCTAATCCCCTAAACCCCAGTCTCTCTCTCTCTCACTAAAACCTTAACCCCCAATTTCTATATTTCTGAACCCTTAACCACAAATCTCTCTCTCTCTCTAAACCCCTGACTCCCAATCTCTCTAAACCCCTTACACCCAATCTCTCTCTTTAAACCCTTAACCCATATCTCTATCTCTCTCTCTCTAAACACCTAACCCCCTATCTCTCCCTTTCTCTCTCTCTCTCTCACTCTCTCTAACCCTAACCCATAACCTTCAATATGTCCCTCCATCTCTCTCACTCTAAACCCATCACCCCTAACCCCCAATCTCTCTCTCCCAAAAACATCATTCCTAACCCATACTCCCCTCACCACCTTTTATTTCTATCTCCCCGACACAAATAACCATCCATACCCCCCTCGTGATCTCTCTCTATCTTTAAACCCTTATTAACCCCCAATCTCTATCTCTCTATACCACCAACCCCCAATCTCTCTCTCTCTATACCACTCCCCCCAATCTCTCTCTCTCTCTCTCTCTCTCTCTCTATACCACTAACATCCAATCTCTCTCTCTCTCTCTCTCTCTCTCTCTAAACACCTAACCTTGAGTCTCTCTCTCTCTCTCACTCCAAACCCCTAACCCACAATCTCCATCTCTCTCTCTCTAAGCACCTAATACCCAATTGATCTCTCTCTCTCTAACCTCCAATTTCTCTCTCTCTAAGACCTTTACCCCTAATCTCTATTTATCTCTCTCTAACTCTCTAAAATATGAACCCATGACCCCCTATCTCTCTCTCTAAACTCCTAACCCCTAATATCTCTCTCTCTCTCTCTGTAAATCCCTAACCTCTAATCTCTCTCTCTTTGAACCTACCCCCCCTTTCTCTCTATATATAGACCTATAACCCTCGATCTTTCTCTCTCTCTCTCTCTAAACCCCTAACCACCAACCTCTCTCTCTCTCTCTAAACCCCTAACCCTTGATCTCTCTCTCTCAAACTGTAACCCCCAATGTCCCTCTCTCTCTCTGTATTAACCTTTAAACCCCAATCTCTCTATCTCTCTCTTTCTCTCCCCCTCTCTCTATCTCTCTCTTTCTATCCCTCTCTCTAAACCCCTAATACCCAATCTATCACTCTCTCTAAGACCATAACCCCTGATCGCTCTCTCTGTCTCTAAATGAATAATCCCCAATATCTCTCTCCAAACCCCTAACCTCTAATATCTATCTCTCCATGCCCCTTACCTCTAATCTCTCTCTCTCTCTTTAAACCCCTAACTACCAATCTCTTTCTCTCTAGACCCCTAACCTCCAATTTTTCTCTCTCTCTCTCCCCAAACTCCTAAACCCCAATCTCTCTCTCTCTAAACCCCTAAACCCCAATCTCTCTCTCTAAACCACTAATCACTGGTATCTCTATGTAAACCCCAAATATCTCTCTGTAAACCCCTAACCACCAATATTTCTCTTTCTATCTCTCTCTCTCTAAATCCTAACCCCATTCTCTCTCACTCAGCCCCTAACCCTCTCTCTCTCTCTCTCTACCCAAACCCACCACTACTCACCCATCTACTCCTCTCCCTCTCTATATATTTCTCCCCCCCACCACTAACCATCGATAATCCCTATGTCATCTCTCTCTATCTATAAACCCTAATCAACCCCCAATCTCTCTCTCTCTAAACACCTAACCCCCGATCTCTCTCTCTCTCTCTTTAAACCCCTAATCTCCAATCAATAATCCCTATGTGATCTCTCTCTATATCTAAACCCTAATCGACCCCCAATCTCTCTCTCTCTCTAAACCCTTAACTTGTAATCTCTCTTTCGCTCTCTAAACCCCTGACCTCTAATATCCCTCTCTCTCTAAACCCCTAACCCACAATATTTCCCACCTCTCTCTCTAACTAAACCCTAACACCCAATCGACCTCTCTCTAACATCCAATCTCTCTCTCTAAACCCCTTACCCCAATCTCTTTCTTTCGTTAAACCACTCACCTCCAATCTCCCTATCTCTATCTAAACTCCTAACCCCTAACCTCCAATCTCTCTCTCCCTAAACCCTTTATCCCAATATCTATTTCTCTCTCTCTCTAACCCCCTAATACCCAATCTATCTCTCTCTTTCTAAAACCCTAACATCTAATATCTCTCCCTCTCTCTCTCTCTATCTAAACCTCTAACAACCAATCTCTCTCTCTCTCTCTCTATCCAAACATCTAGTTCTCAATATCTCTCTCTCCCTCTGTAGACCCCTAATCCCCAACCTCTCTTTCTCTCTCTAAGCCCTTAACCTCCAATATCTCTCTCTCTCTCTCTCTCCCTCTCTAGACCCCTAACCCCCAACCTCTCTCTCTCTCTCTCTCTCTCTCTCTCTTAGCCCCTAACCTCCAATATCTCTCTCTCTCTCTCAAAAGCCCTAGTCCTGAATCTCTCTCTCTCTCTAAACCCATAACCCCTAATCTTATTCTCTCTAAAACACTTACGCCTAACCTCTCTCTTTCTATAAACCCCTAACCACAAACCTCTCTCCTTTTATCTCTCTCTCTAAACCCCTAACCCAATATCTATCTATCTATCTCTCTCTGAGCCTCTAACCATAAATCTCTTTCTCTCTCCCCTTACATAAGCCCCTAACCCACAATCTCTCAATCTCTCTTACTGTAAACTCGTTCACCTCTCTCTCTCTCTCTATCTAAACCCCTAACACCCAATCCATATCTCTCTCTAACCTCCAATCTCTCTCTCTTTAAACCCCTTACCCCCAATCTCTCTTTTTTTCTCCCTTTCTCTAAACTGCTAACCTCCAACATCTCTCTCTCTCTCATCCCTTTACACCTAATCTCTCTATCTCTCTCTCCCTCTCTAAACCCCGAACCCCTGACCCCTTATCTCTCTCTCTAAACTCCTAACCCCCAATCTCTCTCTCTCTCGCTCTCTCTCTCTCTCTGTAAATCCCTAACCTCCAATATCTTTCTCTTTGAACCTACCCCCCTCCCTCTCTCTATCTAGACCTATAACCCCCAATATCTCTCTCTCTCTAGACCCCTAACCCCCAGTATCTCTTTCTCTAAACCCCTAACCACCCATATCTCTCTCTCTAACCCATAAACCTTGATCTCTCTCTCTCTCTCTCAAACCTTACCCCCCAATCTCCCTCTCTCTCTCTCTTTGTATCAACCTTTAAACCCCAATCTCTCTATCTCTCTCTTTCTCTCCCTCTCTCTCTCTAAACCCCTAATCCCCAATCTCTCACTCTCTCTAAGACCATAAACCATGATCTCTCTCTCTCTCTCTCTAAACCCCCACAAATATCTCTCTCTAAACCAATAATCCCTGATATCTCTCTCCAAACCCCTAACCTCTAATATATCTCTCTCTCTTTAAACCCCTAACTACCAATCTCTTTCTCTCTATACCCCTAACCTCCAATCTCTCTCTCTCTCTAAACCCCTAAGCCCCAATCTCTCTCTCTCTCTCTCTCTAAACCCCTAAGCCCCAATCTCTCTCTCTCTCTAAACCCCTAAACCCCAATCTCTCTCTCTAAACCACTAATCACTAGTCTCTCTCTCTAAAACCCAAATCTCTCTCTCTATAAACCCCTAACCACCAATATTTATCTTTCTATCTCTCTCTCTCTCTAAACCCCTAATCTCCAATATTTCTCTCTCTCTCTAAACCCCTAAACCTCAATCTCTCTCTCTAAACCACTAATCACTAGTCTCTCTCTCTCTAAAACCCAAATCTCTCTCTCTGTAAACCCCCAACCCCCAACCACCGATATTTCTCTTTTTATGTCTCTCTCTCTCTCTCTCTCTAAATCCTAACCCCATTCTCTCTCTCTCTCAACCCATAACCCTCTCTCTCTACCCAAACCCCCCACTAATCACCCATTTACTCCACTCCCTCTCTATATATTTCTCACCCCACTGCTAACCATCAAAAATACCTATGTGACCTCTCTATATCTCTAAACCTTAATCGACCCCCAATCTCTCTCTCTCTCTCTAAACCCCTAACCCCTGATATCTCTCTCTCTAAACTCCTAATATGCAATCTCTCTCTCTCTCTCAACCCCTAACCTCCAATCTCTCTCTCTCTCTAAATCCCCAACCCCCAATCTTCCCCACCTATCTCTCTCACTAAACCCCTAACACCCAATAGATCTCTCTCTAACCTCCAATCTCTCTCTCTAAACCCCTTAGCCCCAATCTCTCTCTCTCTCTAAACTCCTAACCTCCAATTTCTCTCTCTCTAAACCCCTTACCCCCAATATCTCTCTCTCTCTCTCTCTAAACCTATAACCCCTAACACCTAATCTATATCTATATTTTTTAACCCCTAACATCTAATATATCTCCCTCTCTCTCTATCTATCTACACCTCTAACAACCAATCTCTCTCTCTCTCTCTCTCTCTCTCTCTCTCTCTCTCTCTCTCTCTCCAAACCCCTAGTTCTCAATCTCTCCCTCTCTGTCTCCCTCTGTAGACCCCTAAACCCCAACCTATCTCTATCTCTCTCTAAGATCCTACCCTCCAATATGCCTCCCTCTCCCTCTCTAGACCCCTAACCCTCAACATATATTTTTCTCTGTCTTTAAGCCCTTAACCTCCAAAATCTCTCCCTCCATCTCTATCTATCTAAATCTCTAAACACTCTCTCTCTATCTCTCTCTCTATCCAAACCATTAGTCCTGAATCTCTATATCTCTCTAAACCCTCTTAACCAGTAACCCCCAATCTCTCTCTCCCTCTAAACCCCTAACCCCTTGTCTTTCTCTCTAAAATCCTAACCATGAATCTCTCTCTAAACCCCTAACCTCGACTCTCTCTCTCTCTCTCAACCACTAACCCTCGATATCTCTCTATCTAAACCCCTAATACCTAATCTCTATCTTTCTCTAAACCCCTAACCTCTAATCTATCTCTCTAAACCTCGAACTGCCAATACCTTTCTCTAGAAACCCAAAACCTCTATTCTCTCTCTCTCTCAAACCTTAAACCTGAATCTCTCTCTCTCTCTCTCTCAACCCCTAAACCCCAATGTCTCTATCTCGCTCTTTCTCTTCCTCTCTCTCTAAAACCCTAATCCCCAATCTCTCACTCTCTCTAAGCCAATAACCATCGATATCTCTCTCTCTCTCTCTCTCTCTCTCTCGATATTTATCTAAACCCCTAACCACCAATATCTCTCTCTAAACCAAGAATCCCCAATATCTTTCTTTCTAAACCCCTAACCTCTAATATTTATCTCTCTAAAACCATTACCTCCAATCTCTCTCTCTCTCTCTAAACGCCTAACTACCAATTTGTTTCTCTCTAGAACCCTAACCTCCAATCTCTCTATCTCTGTCTCTAAACCCCTAAACCCCAATCTCTCTCTCTCTAAACCCCTAACCCCAAATATCTCTCTCTCTAAACCAATAATCACTGGACTCTCTCTCTGAACCCCCAATCTCTCCCTCTCTTTAACTAAACCCCCAATATCTCCCTCTCTTTATCTAAACCCCCAATCACTCTCTCTCTAAATCCCTAGCCTTCAATATCTCTCCATCTTTCTCTAAACACTAGCCTTCAGTATCTCTCCCTCTTTTTCTATCTATTTATATAAGCCTCTAACCCCCCATCCCTCTCTCTCTATATATATCTATCTAAACCCCTAATTACCAATCTCTCTCTCTCTAAACCCCTACCCACTAATCTCTTTCTATCTAAACCCCTTACCCACAATATCTCTCTCTTGAAACCCCTAACCACCAATCCCTCTCTTTCTATCTCCCTCTCTCTAAACTCGTAACCCACAATCTTTTCATCTCTCTAATCCTCCAACCCCCATTCTCTCTCTCTCCCTAAACCCCTAACCCCCAATCTCTCTCTCTTTCTATCTCCATCTCTCTCTATAATCACCTAACCTGCAGTATGTGTCTCTGTCTCTCAACTCCTAACCCCTAAACTCTCTATCTCTATCTCTCTAAATGCCTAAGTCCAAATATCTCTCTCTATCTCTCTAAACCCCTAAATCCAAATCTCTCTCTTTCTCTATCCCTCTAAAGCCCTAAATCCAAATCTCTCTCTCTCTCATACTCTAAAATCCTAACCCCTAATCTCTCTCTCTCTCTCTCTGAACCCCTAACCTACAATCTTTATCTATCTCCAAACGCCTAGCCTACAATATATCTCTCTCTAAATCCTTAACCCCCAATCTCTCTCTCCCTCTCTAAATCCATAACATCCAATATCTCTCTCTCTCTCTCTAAACACCTAACCTTCAATCTCTCTCTCTCTCTAAACACCTAACCTTCAATCTCTCTCTCTCTCTCTAAACCCCTAACCCACAATCTCCATCTCTCTCTCTCTAAGCACCTAACACCCAATTGATCTCTCTCTCGCTAACCTCCAATTTCTCTCTCTCTAAGGCATTTACCCATAATCTCTCTTTATCTCTCTCTAACTCACAAAACCCCAAACCCATGACCCCTTATCTCTCTCTAAACTCCTAACCCCTAATCTCTCTCTCTCTCTCTCTCTGTAAATCCCTAACCTCCCATATCTCTCTCTCTGAACCTAACCCCCCCCTCTCTCTATCTAGACATATAACCTTCGATCTCTCTCTCTCTCTCTCTCTCTCTCTCTCTGTAAATCCCTAACCTCCCATATCTCTCTCTCTGAACCTAACCCCCCCTCTCTCTCTATCTAGACATATAACCTTCGATCTCTCTCTCTCTCTCTCTCTCTCTCTAAACCCCTAACCCTCAGTCTCTCTTTCTCTAAACCCCTAACCACCAATCTCTCTCTCTCTAAATCCCTAACCCTCGATCTCTTTCTCTCTCTCTCTCTCTCAAACCTTAACCCCAAATCTCCCTCTCTCTCTCTCTCTCAAACCTTAACCCCCAATCTCCCTCCCTCTCTCTCTCTCTCTATGTATCAACCTTTAAACCCCAATCTCTCTATCTCTCTCTTTCTCTCCCTCTCTCTAAGCCCCTAATCCCAAATCTCTCACTCTCTCTAAGACCATAACCCCTAATCTCTCTCTCTCTCTCTCTAAACCCCTACCAATATCTTTCTCTAAACCAATAATCCCCAATATCTCTCTCCAAACCCCTAACCTCTAATATTTATCTCTCCATGCCCCTAACTACCAATCTCTTTCTCTCTCTAAATCCCTAGCTACCATTATCTTTCTCTCTAGACCCCTAACCTCCAATCTCTCTCTCCCTCTTTCCCAAAACCCCTATACCCCAATGTCTCTCTCCCTCTTTAAACCCCTAAACCCCAATCTCTCTCCCTCTCTTTAAACCCCTAAACCCCAATCTCTCTCTCTAAACCACTAATCACTGGTATCTCTCTATAAACCTCAAATCTCTCTCTGTAAACCCCTAACCACAAATATTTCTCTTTCTATCTCTCTCTCTCTCTAAACCCTAGCTCCATTCTCTCTCACTCAACCCCTAACCCTCTCTCTCTCTTTCTCTCTCTTTCTCTCTACCCAAACCCACCACTACTCACCCATCCACTCCTCTCCCTCTCTATATATTTCTCCCTCCACAACTAACCATCAATAATCTCTCTCTCTCTCTCTCCTTAAACCCCTAACCCCCGATCTCTCTATCTCTCTAAACCCTAATCTCCAATCAATAATCCCTATGTGATCTCTCTCTATCTCTAAACCCTAATCGACCCCCAATCTCTGTCTCTCTCTCAACCCTTAACCTACAATCTCTCTCCCTCTCTCTCTCTCTAAACCCCTAACCTCCAATATCCCTCTCTCTCTAAACCCTTAACCTCCAATATTCCCCACCTCTCTCTCTAACTAAACCCTAACACCCAATCGATCTCTCTCTAACATCCAATCTCTCTCTCTAAACCCCTTACCCCAATCTCTCTCTTTCGTTAAACCACTCACCCTCAATCTCCCTCTCTCTATCTAAACTCCTAACCCCTAACCTCTAATCGCTCTCTCCCTAAATTGTTTACCACCAATATCTCTCTCTCTCTCTCTCTAAACCCCTAACCCCTAACCTCTAAACCCCTAATACCCAATCTATCTCTTTTTTTATAAACCCCTAACATCTAATATCTCTCCCTCTCTCTCTATCTATCTAAACCTCTAACAACCAATATCTCTCTCTCTCTCTCTCTCTCTCTCCAAATCCCTAGTTCTCAATCTCTCCCTCTCCCTCTCTAGACCCCTAATCCCAAACCTATCTCTCTCTCTCTAATCCCTTAACCTCCAATATCTATCCCTCTCTTTCTCCCTCTCTAGACCCCTAACCCCAAATCTCTCTCTCTCTCTCTCAACCCCTAACCTCAAATATATCTCTCTCTATATTTATATTTAAATCTCTAACGACCAATTTCTCTCTCTCTCTCTCTCTCTCTCCAAACCCCTAGTCCCGAATCTCTCTCTCTCTCTAAACCCATAACCCCTAATCTTATTCTCTCTAAACCACTTACGCCTAACATATCTCTTTCTAAAAACCCCTAACCACAAAGCTCTCTCCTTTTATCTCTCTATCTCTAAAACCCCAACCCAATATCTATCTATCTCTCTCTGAGCCTCTAACCCCAAATCTCTTTCTCTCTCCCCTTACCTAAGACCCTAACCCACAATCTCTCAATCTTTCTCAATGTAAACTCGTTCACCTCTCTCTCTCTATCTAAACCCCTAACACCCAATCCATATCTCTCTCTCTAACCTCCAATCTCTCTCTCTCTCTCTCTAAACCCCTTACCCTCAATCTCTCTCTTTTTTTCCTTTCTCTAAACCGCTAGCCTCCAACATCTCTCTCTCTCTCTAATCCCTTTACCCCTAATCTCTCTTTATCTCTCTCTCCCTCTCTAAACCCCGAACCCATGACCCCTTATCTATCTCTCTAAAATACTAACCCCCAATCTCTCTCTCTCTCTGTAAAGCCCTAACCTCCAATATATTTCTCTTTGAACCTACCCCCTCCCTCTCTCTATCTAAACTTATAACCCCCAATCTCTCTCTCTGTCTCTCTCTCTCTAGAACCCTAACCCCCAGTATCTCTTTCTCTAAATGCCTAATCACCCATATCTCTTTCTCTAACCCCTAACCCTCGATCTCTCTCTCTCTCTCTCTCAAACCTTAACCCTGAATCTCCCTCTCTCTCTCTTTGTATCAACCTTTAAACCTCAATCTCTCTATCTCTCTCTTTCTCTCTCTGTCTCTCTCTAAACCCCTAATCCCCAATGTCTCACTCTCTGTAAGATAATAAACCATGATCTCTCTCTCTCTCTCTCTCTAAACCCCCACCAATATCTCTCTCTAAACCAATAATCCCCAATATCTCTCTCCAAACCCCTAGCCTCTAATATTTCTCTCTCTATGCCCCTTACCTCTAATCTCTCTCTCTCTCTCTTTAAACCCCTAACTACAAATCTATTTCTCTCTAAAACCCAAATCTCTCTCTCTGTAAACCCTTAACCACCAATATTTCTCTGTCTCTCTCTCTCTAAACCCCTAATATCCAATATCTCTCTCTCTCTCTAAACCCCTAAATCCCAATCTCTCTCTCTAAACCACTAATCACTAGTCTCTCACTCTCTAAAACCCAAATCTCTCTCTCTGTAAACCCCTAACCACCAATATTTCTCTTTCTATCTCTCTCTCTCTCTCTCTCTCTCTCTCTCTAAATCCTAACCCCATTCTCTCTCTCTCAACCCATAATCCTCTCTCTATCTGTAAACCGTAATCGACCCCCAATCTCTCTCTCTCTCTCTCTCTCCCTCCATAAACCCCTAACCTACGATCTCTCTCTCTCTAAACTCCTAATATGTAATCTCTCTCTCTCTCGCAACCCCTAATCTCCAATCTCTCTCTCTCTCTAAATCCCTAACCCCCAATCTTCCCCACCTCTCTCTCTCATTAAACCCCTAACACATAATAGATCTCTCTCTAACTTCCAATCTCTCTCTCTTTCGTTAAACCACTAAGCCCCAATCTCTCTCTCTCTATCTAAACTCCTAACCTCCAATTTCTCTCTCTCTAAACCCCTTACCCCCAATATCTCTATCTCTTTCTCTCTAAACCCCTAACACCTAATCTATATTGATCTTTCTAACCCCTAACATCCAATATCTCTCCCTCTCTCTCTATCTATCTACACCTCTAAGAACCAATCTCTGTCTCTCTCTCCAAACCCCTAGCTCTCAATCTCTCCCTCTCCCTCAACCTCTATAGACCCCTAACCCCCAACCTATCTTTGTCTCTCTCTAAGCCCCTACCCTCCAATATCCCTCCCTCTCCCTCTCTAGACCCATAACCCTCAACCTATCTTTTTCTCTCTCTCTAAGCCCTTAACCTCCAATATCTCTCCCTCCCTCTCTATCTATATATCTATCTAAATCTCTAACCACTCTCTCTCTCTCTCTCTCTCTCTAAACCCTCTTATCAATAACCCCCAATCTCTCTCCCCCTCTAAACCCCTAACCCCCTATCTTTCTCTTTAAAATTCTAACCATGAATCTCTCTCTAAACCCCTAACCTTGACTCTCTCTCTCTCTCTCTCAACCACTAACCTTGATATCTCTCTATCTAAACCCCTAACCTCTCATCTCTATCTCTCACTAAACCCCTAACATCTAATCTATCTCTCTAAACCTCTAACTGCCAATACCTATCTCTAGAAACCCCAAACCTCTATTCTCTCTTTCTCTCTCAAACCTTAACCCCCAATCTCTCCCCCCCCTCTCTCTCTCTCAACCCCTAAACCCAAATATCTCTATCTTTCTCTTTCTCTCCCTCTCTCTCTAAACCCCTAATCCCTAATCTATCACTCTCTCTATTCCCATAACCACCGATCTCTCTCTCTCTCTCTCTCTCTCTCTCTCTCTCTCTCTCTCTCTAAACCCCTGACCACTAATATCTCTCTCTAAACCAAGAATCCCTAATCTCTCTCTTTTAAACCCGTAACCTCTAATATTTATCTCTCTAGAACCCTTACCTCTAATCTCTCTCTCTCTCTCTCTCTAAATTCCTAACTGCCAATCTCTTTCTCTCTAGACCCCTAACCTCCAATCTCTCTATCTCTATCTCTAAACCCCTTAACCCAAATCTCTCTATCTCTCTCTAAACCCCTAACCCCAAATCTCTCTCTCTCTAAACCACTAATCACTAGACTCTCTCTCTCTAAACCCCTAATATCTCTCTCTGTAAACCCCTAGCCACCAATCTCTTTCTTTCTATATATCTCTCTCTAAACCCTAACTGTCATTCTCTCTCTCTCAACCGGTAACCCCCCCCTCTCTCTCTGTGTACCCAAACCCTCCACTACTCACCCACCTAGTCATCCCCCTCTCTATATCTTTCTCCCCCCATTGCTAACCTTCAATAATCCCCTTGTGATCTCTATCTATCTCTAAACCCTAATCGACCCCCAATCTCTCTCTCTCTCTCTCTCTATCCAAACCCCTAGTTCTCAATCTCTCTCTATCCCTCTCTAGACCCCTAACCCCCAACCTATCTCTCCCTTTCTTTCTCTCTGTCTGTCTAAACCTCTAACCACCAATCTCTCTCTCTCTCTCTCTCTCTCTCTCTATCCAAACCCCTAGTCCTGAATCTTTCTATCTATCTCTCTCTAAACCCCTAACACCCAATCTCTTTCTCTCTCTCTCTCTTAATCCATTACTCCCAATCTCTCTCTATATCTCTCATTCTCTAAACCAATAACCTCCAATATCTCCCTCTCTTTATCTAAACCCCCAATCTCTCTCTCTCAACCCCTAACCTTCAATATCTCTCCCTCTCTCTCTAAACCCTAGCCTTCAGTATCTCTCCCTCTCTTTCTATCTAGTTATATAAGCCTCTAACCCCCCATCCCTCTCTCTCTCTCTCTCTATATATATATATATATATAAACCCCTAATCCCCAATCTCTCTCTCTCTCTAAACCCCTAACCCCTAATCTCTTTCTATATAAACCCCTTACCCACAATATCTCTCTCTCGAAACCCTAACCACCAATCCCTCTCTTTATATCTCCCTCTCTCTAAACCCATAACCCACAATCATTTTATCTATCTAATCCTCCAACCCCCATTCTCTCTCTCTCTCTCTCACTAAACCCCTAACCCCCAATCTCTCTCTTTCTATCTCCATCTCTCTCTATAATCACCTAACCTGCATTCATTGTCTCTGTCTCTCAACCCCTAACCCCCAATCTCTCTCTCTCTCTCTATCTCTCTAAACCCCTAAATCCAAATCTCTCTCTTTGTATATATCTATCTAAACCCCTAAATCCAAATCTCTCTCTTTCTCTATCTCTCTAAACCCCTAAATCCAAATCTCTCTCTCATACCCTAAAATCCTAACCCATAATCTCTATCTCTCTCTCTTAACCCCTAACCTACAATCTCTATCTATATCCAAACCCCTAACCTACAATATATCTCTCTCTCTGAATCCCTAACCTCCAATCTCTCTCTCCCTCTTTAAATCCCTAACCACCAATCTCTCTCTCTCTCTAAACCACTAAGCTCCTATCACTCTATCTTTCTCTAATCCCTTAACCTCCAATCTCTCTCTCTCTCTCTCTCTCTAAACCCTTAACCCCCAATCTCTCTATTTCTGAACCCCTAACCACAAATATTTCTTTATTTAAACCCTAACCCCCAATATCTCCAAACCCCTAACCCCCAATCTCTCTCTCCCTCTCTAAATATCTAACCTCCAATATCTCTCTCTATATACCCCTAACCACCAATATCTCTATTTCTATCTCTCTCTCTCTAAACCACTAAGCTCCTATCACTCTATCTTTCTCTAATCCCCTAACCTCCAATCTCTCTCTCTCTCTCTCTCTCTCTCTCTCTCCCTAAACACTTAACCCCCAATCTCTCTATTTCTGAACCCTTAACCACAAATCTCTCTCTCTCTAAACCCTTGAACCCCAATCTCTCTAAAACCCTAACCCCTAATCTCTCTCTCTAAACCCCTAACCCCAATCTCTCTCTCTCTCTCTCTCTAAACCCCTAACCACCTATCTCTCCCTTTCTCTCTCTCTCTCTCTCTCTCATCCACTAACCTCTAATATCTCTCTACACCCATAACCCTCAATCTCTACCTCCCTCTCTCTCTCTCTAAACCCCTTTCCCCTAACCCCCAATCTCTCTCTCTCTCTCTCCCCCAAAAATGCCACTACTAACCCATCCTCCCCTCGTGATCTCTCTCTATCACTAAATCCTTATTAACCCCCAATCTCTCTTTCTCTCTACACCACTAACCCCCAATCTCTCTCTCTCTCTCTATACCACTTTCCCCCAATCTCTCTCTCTCTCTCTATACCACAAACATCAAATCTCTCTCTCTCTCTAAACGCCTAACCTTCACTCTCTCTCTCTCTCTCTAAACCCCTAACCCACAATATCCATATCTCTTTCTCTAAGCACCTAACACCCAATTGATCTCTCTATCTAAAGCCTCAAATTTTACTCTATCTAAGCCCTTTACCCCCATTCTCTCTTTATCTCTCTCTCCCTCTCTAAACCTTGAACCCCTAACCCCTTATCTCTGTCTCTAAAATCCTAACCCCCAATCTTTCTCTCTCTCTCTCTCTCTCTGTAAAGCCCTAACCTCCAATATCTCTCTCACTATCTAGACCTATAACCCCCAATCTCTCTCTCTCTCTCTCTATCTCTGTGTCTATCTATATATATAAACCCCTAACCCCCAATCTCTCTCTCTCTCTCTAAACCCCTAACCACCAATCTCTCTCTCTCTCTAAACCCCTAATCCTCTCTCTCTCTCTCTCTCAAACCTTAACCCCTAGTCTCCCTCTCTCTCTCTCTCTCTCAAACCTTAACCCCTAGTCTCCCTCTCTCTCTCTCTCTCTCTTTGTCTCAACCTTTAAACCCCAATCTCTCTCTCTCTCTCTCTCTCCCTATCCCTCTCTCACTAAACCCCTAATCACTAATCTCTCGCTCTCTCTAATAGCATAATCCTCGATCTCTCTCTCTCTCTCTCTCTCTCTCTCTCTATAAACCCCCACCAATATCTCTCTCTGAACCAATGATCCCCAATATCCCTCTCCAAACCCCTAACCTATAATCTTTCTCTCTCTATACCCCTTACCTCTAATCTCTCTCTCCCTAAACCCCTAACTACCAATATCTTTCTCTCTAGACCCCTAACCTCCAATCTCTCTCTCTAAACCTCTAAACCTCAATCTCTCTTTCTCTATACCCCTAAACCTCAATCTCTCTCTAAACCGCTAATCAGTGGTCTCTCTCTCTCTCTAAAAACCCAATCTATCTTTTTGTAAACCCCTAACCACTAATATCTCTCTTTCTATCTCTCTCTCTCAATCCTAACCCCCATTCTCTCTCTCAACCCCTAACCCTCTCTCTGTCTCTCTCTACCCAAACCCCCCACTACTCACCCATATGCTCCTCCCACCGCCAACCATCAATAATCCCTATGTGATCTCTCTCTATCTCTAAATCCTAATCAACCTCTCTCTCTCTCTCTCTCTCTCTCTCTCTAAACCCCTAACCCCCAATATTCCCCACCTCTCGCTCTAACTAAACCCCTAACACCCAATTGATCTCTCTCTAACATCCAATCTCTCTCTCTAAACCCCTTACCCCCAATCTCTCTCTTTTGTTAAACCACTCACCCCCAATCTCTCTCTCTCTCTCTCTCTCTCTCTCTCTCTCTCTCTCTCTCTCTCTCTCTCTCTCTCTCTCTCTATCTAAACTCCTAACCCCTAACCTCCAATCTCTCTCTCCGTAAACCCCTTAACCCCAATATCTCTTTCTCTCTCTCTATAAACCCGTAACCCCTAACCTCTAAACCCCCAACACATAATCTCTCTCTCTCTTTCTAAACCCCTAACATCTAATATCTTTCCCTCTCTCTATCTAAAAAAACATCTAGCAACTAATCTCCCTCTCTCTCTCTCTAAGCCCCTGACCTCCAATATCTCTCCCTCTCTCTCTCTCCCTCTCTAGACCCCTAACCCCCAACCTCTCTCTCTCTCTCTCTCTCTCTCTCTATTTAAATATCTAACCATTAATTTCTCTCTCTCTTTCTCTCTCTCTCTCTCTCTCCCCCCAAACCCCTAGTCCTCTCTCTCTCTCTCTCCAAACCCATAACCCCTAATATAATTCTCTCTAAACCCCTTATGCCCAAACTCTCTCTTTCTATAAACCCCTAACCACCAACCTCTCTCTCTCTAAGCCTCTAACCCAAAATCTCTCTCTCTCTCCCCCTCTCTCTCCCCCCTTACCTAAGCCCCTAACCCATAATCTCTCTCTCTCTCTCTAAACCCCTAACACCCAATCCATATCTTTCTCTCTAACCTCCAATCTCTCTCTCTTTCTCTCTAAACCCCTTACAACCAATCTCTCTCTTTTTCTCCCTTTTTGTAAACCCATTATCCCCAATCTTTCTCTTTTTCTCCCTTTCTCTAAACCATTAGCCTCTAACATCTCTCTCTCTCTCTCACTCTCTCTAAACCTCCAATTTATCTTTTTAAACACCCTTTTTCTCTCTATTTATATCTCTAACCCATAATCTCTCTCTCTGTGTGTGTCTAAACCCCTAACCCCCAGTTTCTCTCCCTCTAAACCCTTAACTCCCAATATATTTCTCTGTCTAAACCACTAACCCCCATTCTCTCTCTTTCTCTAAACCCCTAATCCCCAATCTCTCTCTCTCTCTCTAAACCCCAAACTCTCAACATCTCTCTCTCTTAACCCATAACCCCCAATATCTCTCTCTCTCTGTAAACCCCTAACCTCCAATCTCTCTCCATCTCTCTAAATCCCTGAACACCAATGTCTTTCTCTATAAACCCCTAAACTCCAATCTCTATCTCTCTCTAAAACCCTAACATCCAATCTCTCTCTCTCTCTCTAACCCACTAATCTCCCTCTCTCTCTAAACCCTTAACCCTCAATATGTATCTATAAACACCTCACAACCAATTTTTCTCTCTATCAACACCTAACCCCATTCTCTCTCTCTCTCTCTCTCTCTCTCTCTCTCTCTCTCTCTCTTTCTCTCCCTCCCCAAACCCCTAACCACCCATCTCTCTCTCTCTATCTCTCTCTAAACCCATAACCCCTAATCTCTCTATCTAAACCGTTAACCCCCATTCTCTCTCCTCCCCCTCTCTCTCTCCAAACCCCTAACCTCCAGTCTCTCTCTCTCTCTCTCTCTCCAAACGCCCACTCCTCTCCCACCTACTCCTCCTCCCTTCTCTATATCTCTCTCACCCCCACCACTAACCATACCTACACCCTTGATGACCTTTCAATATCTCTAAACCCCTATCAACCCCCAATCTTTCTCTCTCTCTCTCTCAACCTCTAACCTCCAATCTCTCTCTCACTCTTTCTTGTTAAACCCCTTACCCCCATTCTTCCTCCCTATATCTCTCTCTCTAAACCCCTAACACATAACTAATCACTCTTTAACCTTCAATATCTATCTCTCTCTAAGTCCTTAATCTGCAATCTCTCTCCCTGTCTCTATAAAAAACCTATTCCAAAATCTCTCTCTCTCTCTAAACACCTAAACCCGTATCTCTCTATCTCTCTCTAAGTCGTTAATCCCCAATCTCTCTCTCTTCAAACCCCTAACCCCCAATCTCTTTGTTTCTATCTTTATCTCTATATCTCTGTGAAACCATTATCCCCAATCCCTCTCTCTCTCTAAACTTCTAACCTCCAATCTCTCTCTCTAAACCCCTAACCCCCAATATTTGTATCTATAAACCCCCAAACCCAATATCTATCTCTCTCCCTAAACACACAACTCCCAATCTCTCTCTCTCTCTGTAAACCACAAACCCCCAATCTCTCCCTTTCTCTTCCTCTCTCTCTTTCTCAACACCTAAACTTTGATCCCTCTATTTCTCTCTCTTTATCTCTAAACCCCTAACCCGTCACCTCAAATCATTGTCTCTCTCTCTCTAAACCCTTAACCCATAACCTCCAATCTCTCTCTCTCTCTCTCTCACTCATGCACACACAATCTCTCTCTAAAACCTTAACCCCCAACCTTTATCTCTCTCTCTCTCTCTCTCAAAACCCCCACTACTAACACACCCTCCCTTCCCCGCTTTCTATGTCTATCCTCCACCCACCACTAATCATCTATAGACCCCCCCATGATCTCTCTTTATCTCTAAACTACTATTAACCCCCAATCTCTCTCTCTCTCTCTCTCTCTCTCTCTCTCTAACCCTAAACCCAAATCTATCTCTCTAAATCCATAAAATCCAATCTCTCTCTCTCTATTTCTAAACCCCTAACCTCCACCATCTCTCTCTCTCTCTCTAAACCCCTAATCCCAAATATTCATATTTCTATCTCTTTTTCTCTAAAACCCTAACACCCAATCTCTCTCTCTCTCCCTCCAACCTCCAATCGCTCTCTCTCTCTAAACCCCTAACCTCCAATATATTTCTCTCTAAACCATCTCTCTCTCTCTCTCTCTCTCTCTCTCTCTCTCTCTCTCTCTTTATATATATAAACCTCTAACCCCAAATCTCTCTCTCTCTCTCTCTAAAATAGTAACCCCCAATCACTCTCTCCCTCTAAACCCAAACCCCTAACCTCGACTCTCTCTCTCTCTCTCTCAATCACTAACCCCCAATATCTCTATATCTAAACCCCTAATACCTAATCTCTATCTCTCTCTAAACCCCTAACCTCCAATATGTCACTCTAAACCTCTAACCGTCAATATCTTTATCTAGAAACCCCAAAACCTCTATTCTCTCTCTTTCAAACTTTAACCCCCAATCTCCCTCTCTCTCCCTCTCTCTCTCTCCCTACCCCTAAAACCCAATCTCTCTATCTCTCTCTTTCTCTCCCTATCTCTCTCTCTAAACCCCCAATCCCCAATCTCTCACTTTCTCTAAGCCCATAACCCTTGATCTCTCTCTCTCTCTCTCTCTCTCTATATATATATATATATATATAAACCCATAACCACCATTATCTCTCTCTAAACCAATCATCCCCAATCTCTCTCTCTCTAAAGCCCCAGCCTCTAATATTTCTCTCTAAATACCTTACCTCCAATCTCTCTCTCTCTAAACCCCTAACTACCAATCTCTTTCTCTCTAGACCCCTAATCTCCAATCTCTCTCTCTCTAAACCCCTAAACCCTAATCTCTCTCTCTCTCTAAACCCCTAACCCCCAATCTCTCTCTCTCTCTAAAACACTAATCATTGGTCTCTTTCTCTCTATAAACCCCCAATAGCTCTCTTTGTAAACCCCTAACCACCAATCTCTCTCTAAACCCTAACCCCCATTCTCTCTCTCTCTCTCTCTATGTACCCAAACCCCCCACTACTCACCCACCTACTCCTCCCCCTCTCTATATCATCCCCCCCCCCACCACTAACCATTAATAATCCCCCTATGATCTCTCTCCATCTCTAAAACCTAATCGACCCCCAATCTCTCTCTCTCTCTCTCTCTCTCTCTATCTATCTATCAAAACCCCTAGTACTCAATCTCTCTCTCTCTCCCTCTCTAGACCCCTAACCCCCAACCTATATCTCTCTCTCTTTCTAATCTCATAACCTCCAATATTTCTCCCTCCCTCTCTATCTATCTAAATCTCTAACCACCAATCTCTCTCTCTCTCTCTCTCTCTCTCTCTCTCTCTCTCCAAACCCCTAGTACTGAATCTCTCTCTCTCTCTCTCACTCTAAACCCCTAACCGCTAATCTCATTCTCTCTAAACCATTTACCCCCACCCTCTCTCTTTCTTTAAACCCCTAACCACCAACCTCTGCCATTTTATCTCTCTCTCTCTCTCTCTCTATAAACCCCTTAACCTCTTTATCTCTCTCTCTCTAAACCCCTAACACCCAATCCATATCTCTCTCTCTACCATCCAATATTTCTCTCTCTCTAAACCCCTTACCCCTAATCTCTCTCTTTCTCTAAACAACTAGCCCCCAACAACTCTCTCTCTCTCTCTCTAAACCTCCAATTTATCGTGTTAAATTCCCATCTTTCTCTCTATTTATAACTCTAACCCTGAATTTCACTCACTCACTCTCTCTCTCTCTCTCTCTCTCTCTATCTCTATCTATATAAACCCCTAACCCCAATCTCTCTCCCTCTAAACCCCTAACCCCCAATATCTTTCTCAGTCTAAACCATTAACCCCCATTCTCTTTCTCTCCCTCTCTCTCTAAACCCCTAACTCCCAATCTCTCTCTCTCTCTCTCAACCCTTAAAGACCAATCTCTCTCTCTCTAAACCCCTAATCCCCAATCTCTCTCTCTATATATATATGTCTCTCTCACAACCAGTAACGCCCAATCTCTCTCTCCCTCTAAACCCCTAAACCCCAACATTTCTCTCTAAAATCCTAACCATGAATCTCTCTCTAAGCCCCTAACCTTGACTCTCTCTCTCTCAATCAGTATATCTCTCTATCTAACCCCTGATCTCTATCTCTCTCTAAACCTCTAACCGCCAATCTATCTATATAAACCCCTAGCCTCTAATCTTTCTTTAGAAACCCCAAAACATCTATTCTCTCTCTCTCAAACCTTAAACCTCAATATCCCTCTCTCTCTCTCTCAACCCCTATACCCCAATCTCTCTATCTCTCTCTTTATCTCCCTCTCTCTATCTCTAAACCCCTAATCCCCAATCTCTCACTCTCTATAATCCCATAACCCCTATATATATATAAAAAACCCCAACCACCAATATCTCTCTCTAAACCAATAATCTCTAATCTCTCTCTCTCTAAACCCCTAACCTCCAATATTTCTCTCTAAACCCCTTACCTTCATCTCTCTCTCTCTCTCTAAACCCCTAACTGACAATCTCTTTCTCTCTAGACCTCTAACCTCCAATCTCTCTCTCTTTCTCTAAACCCCTAAACACCAATCTCTCTCTCTCTCTCTCTCTCTCTCTAAATGCTAACCCCCAACCTCTCTCTCTAAACCACTAATCATTGGTCTCTCTCTCTCTCTCAAAACTTCCAATCTTTCCCCTGTAAACCCCTAACCACCAATATCTCTCTTTCTATCTCTCTCGCTCTAAACCCTTAACCCCCCCCGCTCTCTCTCGCTCTAAACCCCTAACCCCCCCTCCCTCTCTCTCTCTCTCTCTCTCTCTTTACCCAATCCCCCCACTGATCACCCACCTACTCCTCCCCCTCTCTATATCTTTCTCACCTCATCGCTAACCATCAATAATCCCCCTATGATCTCTCTCTATCTCTAAACCCTAATCGACCCCAATCTCTCTCTCTCTCCAAACCCCTAGTCCTCAATCTCTCCCTTTCCCTCTCCAGACCCCTAACCCCCAACCTATCTCTCTCTATCTCTAAACCCATAACTTCCAACATCTCTCCCTCTCTCTCTCCCTCTCTAGACCCCTAACCCCCAACCTATCTCTCTCTCTCTCTCTAATCCCTAACCGCCAATATCTCTCCCTCTCTAGACCCCTAAGCCCCAACCTATATTTCTCTCTCTCTCTCTCTAAACCCCTAATCTCTAATAGCTCTCCCTCTCTCTCTCTATCTAAACCTCTAACCACCAATATCTCTCTCTCTCTATTTTCTCTCTATCCAAACCCCTAGTTATGAATCTCTCTCTCTCTTTCTCTCTAAACCCCTTACCCCCCAGCCCCTCTCTTTCTTTAAACCCCTAACCATCAACCTCTCTCATTTTATATATCTCTCTCTCTCTCTCTAAACCACTAACCCAAGATCTATCTCTCTCTCTCTAAGCCTCTAACCCCATATATATATATATCTATATCCCCTTACATAATCCCCTAACCCACAATCTCTCTCTCTCTCTCTCTAAACCCCTTAAACTCTTTCTCTCTCTCTAAACCCCTAACACCCAATCCATGTATCTCTCTCTTTTTCTCTTTTTCTCTAAACCACTATCCCCCAACATCTCTCTCTCTCTCTCTAAACCTCCATTTTCTCTCTTTAAATGCCCCTCTTTCTCTATATTTATAACTCTAACCCAAAATCTCTCTCTCTCTTTCTAAACCCCTAACCCCCAATATGTCTCCCTCTAAACCCCTAAACCCCAATATCTTTCGCTGTCTAAACCATTGACCCCCATTCTATTTCTCTCTCTCTCTAAATCCCTAACCCCCAATCTCTCTTTAAACCCCTAACCCCCAATTCCTCTCTCTCTCTCTCAACCCATAAAAACAAATTTCTCTCTCTCTCTCTCTCTAAACCCCCTAATCCCCAATCTCCCTTTCTCACTAAACCCCAAACCCTCAATATCGCCCTCTGTTAACCCATAATCCCCAATCACTCTCTCTCTTTAAACCCCTAACCGCCAATCTCTCTCTCTCTCTCCCCCCCTCTAAATCCCTAATCGCCAATGTCTTTCTCACTAAACCCATAAACTCAAATCTCTCTCTCTCTCTCTCTCTCTAAACCATTAACATCCACTCTCTCTCCCTCTCTCTAACCCACTAAACCCTAATATCTCTCTCTCCCCCCCTCTCTCTAAACCACTAACCCCCAATATGTCTCTCTAAACCCCTCACCACCAATTTCTCTCTCTATCAACCCCTAACCCCCATTCTCTCTCTCTCTCTCTTTCTCTCTCTCTCTCCCAAAACCCCCACTCCTCACCCACCTACTCCTCCTCCCTTCTCTATATCTCTCTCACCCCCACCACTAACCATGCATATACCCTCAACGATATTTCAATATCTCTAAACCCCTATTAATTCCCAATCTCTCTCTCTCTCTCTCTCTTGCTAAACCCCTTACCCCCATTCTCCATCTTTCTATCTCTCTCTCTCTAAATCCCTACCACCCAATCGATCACTATTTAACTTCCAATATCTATCTCTCTCTACAAAAAACCATATTCCAAATTCTCTCTCTCTCTCTCTCTAAACAACTAACCCCCTATCTCTCTATCTCTCTCTAATCCCTTAATCCCCAATCTCTCTCTCTCCTTAAACCCCTAACCCCCAATATCTTTATTTCTATCTTTCTCTCTCTCTCTCTTTGAAACCATAGTATCCAACCCCCCTCTCTCTCTAAACCCCTAACATCCAATCGCTCTCTCTAAACCCCTAACCCCTAATCTTTGTCTCTATAAACCCCCAACCCCCAATATCCATCTCTCTCCCTCAACCCCCAACCCCCAATATATCTCTATCTCTAAACCCCTCACCCCCAATATCTCCTTTTCTCTTCCTCTCTCTCTTTTTAAAGCCCTAACCTCCAATCACTCTCTTTTTCTCTAAACCCCTAACCTCTAAACCCTAATCCATCACCTCAAATCATTTCCTCTCTCTCTAAACCCTTAACCCATAACCCCCAATCTCTCTCTCTCTCTCATGCACACACTCTCTCTCTCTAAAACCCTAATCTCCAACCTCTCTCTCTCTCTCTCTCTCAAAACCACCACTCCTAACGCACCCTCCTGTCTTCTCCATCTATGTCTCTCCTCCCCCACCACTAATCATCTATAGGCCCCCATGATCTCTCTTTATATATAAACTACTATTACCCCCCAATCTCTCTCTCTCTCTAACCCTAAACCCAAATCTATTTCTCTGAACCCATTAACTCCAATCTCTCTCTCTCTCCTTAAACCCCTAACCTCCAACATCTCTCTCTCTCTCTCTCTCTCTCCCTTTAAACCCCTAATCCCAAATCTCCATATTTCTATGTATCTCTCTCTCAATCCCTAACAACCAATCTCTCTCTCTCTCTCCAACCTCCAATCTCTCTCTCTCTCTCTCTCTCTCTCTGTCTCTAAACCCCTTACCCCCAATATTTCTCTTTCTTTATCTTTATCTCAACCCCTAACCCCCAATCTCTCTCTCTCTCTCTAAACCCCTAACCCCACGTCTCTCTCTCTCTCTCTCTCTCAACCGATAACCCCCAATCTCTCTCTCCCTCTAAACCCCTAGCCCCCAGTCTTTCTCTCTAAAATCCTAACCATGAATCTCTCTCTAAACCCCTAACCTTGACACACACACTCTCTGAATCACTAACCCCCAATCTCTCTCTATCTAAAACCCTAATTCCTAATATCTATCTCTCTATAAACCCCTAACCTACAATCTATTAGTCTAAACCTCTAACCACCAATATCTTTCTCTAGAAACCTAAAAACCTCCATTCTCTTTCTCTCTAAACCCCTAACCCCTAACTATTAATCACTCTCTTTCTATATCTCTCTCTAAACCCCTTACCCCCAATCTCTCTTTTTTTCTCTCTTTCTCTAAACCACAAGCCCCCAACATCTCTCTCTTTCTTTCTATTCCTCCAATTTCTCTCTTTAAATGCCCCTCTTTCTCTCTATTTATAGCTCTAACCTAGAATATCTCTCTCTCTCTCTCTATCTCTATCTATCTATATAAATCCCTAACCCCCAGTCTCTCTCTCTCTCTAAACCCCTAACCCCAAATATATTTCTCTGTCTAAACCACTAACCCCAAATCTCTTTCTCTTTCTCTCTCTCTAAACCCTTAACCCCCAATCTCTCTCTCTCTCTCTCTAAATCCCTAATCCCCAATTTCTCTCTCTCTCTCGTTCTTTCTAAACCCCTAATCCCCAATATCTCTCTCTCTCTCTCAACCCCAAACCCCCAATATCTCTCTCTCTTTTAACCCATAACCCCCAATATCCCTCTCTCTTTAAACCCCTAACCTCCCATCTCCCTCTCTCTCTCTCTCTAAGTCCCTAACCGCCAAATGTTAGAAAAACAGGATCACAGAGCAATAACAGTAAAAATAAATGCAAATATAATCACACAAACACATTACAAGAGAGACACCAATATATCGTGGTTCATCCAAGATGGGCTACGTCCGCACTGAAATTTCCAGTCCTTATTATTATATCATCCAACAAAGTGAAGGGATACAACCTGCAGCACAGCCGCTGCACTTCCTCTTCACACTCTCTCATAGTCTCTCTTCACGATCTTAGAGATATTTACAATGCATAATACCTAATACATCAACCCTAGCTATATTACAATGTCTTTCTTTTATAAGGGAAATACAATGGGAAAATACTGCGAGTTACCCAAAACCATGGGCCCAAAAACCGTTGGCGATTGTGCCGAGATCATAACCAAACCTAGGGTACAAACACGACTAAATAATCATCTATGAGACTGGAATATCAAGCTCTACAACCAACAATCTCCCACTTGGATACTGATCACACCAACTCCACCGCTGTTGTAATTACTGGACCTTGGACTTGGCAAATTTCACATTTTCACCTTCATGCTAGAAGGCCAACTAAAACTTAGCAGGAACTCAGTTTCTCTTTGGTCACTACCTTTGTGAACATGTCTGCAGGATTCTGGCTAGTATGTATCTTTTCCAGCTTCAACAGTTCATCTCCCAGAACAGAGCGTATGAAATGGTACTTGAGCTGTATATGTTTAGTCCTGGAATGGAATGATGAGTTCTTTGCAAGATGAATGGCACTCTGCTTCCGTTGTTGAAAGTGAAACAACCTTTTGCAGTTTCGAAATCCAACTTACTGTTGTTCCACCTATAGTAAACACATACCCTGTGGTGCTCCTCCTACTATCCTTATCACCTGCTATATCTACATCAACATATCCCTGTAGAACAGTGTCTGAACCTCCAAAACATAATTCCTGAGTGGTAGTACCTCTCAAATACCTGAGAATCCATTGTATCTCCTTCTAATGTTCTTTACCTGGATTATTCATATATCTGCTCACAACTCCCACTGCTTGTGTAATATCTGGTCTTGTGCACACCATGGCATACAACAAGCTGCCAACTGCTAATTGATAAGGAATCTTGGACATGTAGTCTATCTCTTCCTGTGTCTTGGGACACATTTCCTTACTTAGATAGAAATGGCTGGCCAAAGGTGTACTTACTGGTTTTGCATTCTGCATTCTGAACCTCTCCAATACCTTTTGTATGTACTCACCCTGAGACAATGTCAATTTGCAATTTTTCCTGTCTCTCGTTATTCTCATATCAAGGATTTGCTTTCCAGCACCCAAATCCTTCATCGCAAATGAATTAGCTAACTTCCTTTTGAGTACATTTATATCCTGCATGTTAGACCCTGCAACAAGCATGTCATCCACATACAATAACAAGATAATATATCTTTCATTGTCTAGCTTCTTGATATAAACACAGTGGTCAGAATGACATCTACTATAACCCTGTTCTGTAAAAACCTGTCAAATTTTAAATACCACTGCCTTGGAGCTTGCTTCAAGCCATACAAGCTCTTCTTCAACCTGCATACCAGATCCTCCTTCCCTTTGACCTCATACCCTTGTAGTTGTTGCATATATATCTCTTCCTCCAAATCAGCATGGAGAAAGGATGTTTTTACATCTAACTGTTCAAGATGCAAATCTTCTACCACCACTAGACTTAAAATAGTCTTAATTGAAGTCATCTTAACAACAGGAGAAAATATTTCATCAAAATCTATACCTTTCTTCTGTGCAAACCCCTTTACAACAAGTATGGCCTTGTACCATTTCTTACCTCCTTCTTCTTCCTTCAACCTGTAAATCCATTTGTTTTGCAATGCTCTTTTACCAGCAGGCAGTTGAACCAAATCCCAAGTTTGGTTTCCTACCAATGAGTCCATCTCCTCATTCATGCCTTGCTCCCACTTCTTTCTAGTTTCCACCTGCATTGCTTCTTCATAACATTCTGGTTCACCAACATCAATCATCAATAAATAATACATTGAAGGAGAGTATCATTCAGGGAGTCTAGTTAACCTGGTAGATCTTCTTGCAGTTGCAGGAGTTTCAGGTACTTGCTGTTGTTCTTGATTTTCTTGCATCTTTGGAACTTCATTTTCTTCAATTTCATCAAGTACCGTGTACTCTGTGTTTTCCTTTTCCTGTTTCTTTCCCTGCAACTGATCTTTATATATGACCTTTTCATTGAATATCACATCTCTACTCCTATTGATTTTGTTCTTTTCATAATCCCATAATCGATAACCAAAATCATCAACCCCATATCCAATAAAGGTACATTTCTTGGATTTAGTTTCAAGCTTTGTTTTATTTTCTTTATCAATATGGACAAATGCTTCACAACCAAAAGTTTTTAGAAATGAGTAGTTTACTATTTTTACTTGTCCATGCCTCCTTTGGAATACCACCATCCAAAGCACTTGAAGACCCTCTGCTTATTAAATAAACAACAATATTTACAGTATTTTCCCAAAACTGTAAGGGCAACGTTGCATGCAATCTCATACACCTTGCATGCTCCATGATCGTTATATTCATCCTTTTGGACACACCATTTTCTTATGGTGTTCCTGGGACTGTCTTCTCTCTACGAATCCCATGGTATGAACAGTAACTATCAAAATCCTTGCCGCAATACTCACCTCCATTATCAGATATGAGACACTGCAACCTTTTTCCTGTCTCATTCTCAACCAAAGCTTTCCACTTCTTAAAAGTAGCAAACACATCAAATTTATGTCTAATGCAATAAACCCAAGTTTTTCTAGTTGCATCATCAATAAATGCAACATAATAATGAGAACCACCAAGATATTGTACATGAGCTGGTCCCCATACATCTGTATGCACAAGCTCTAACTTTTCATTCTTCTTCTGTTTCCCAACCCTAAGAAATCTGACGCTCTTCTGTTTTCCATAAACATAGTTCTCATAGAATTCCAAACTTACCTGCTTCAAATCTGACAGCAACTTCCTTGAGTGGAGAATCTCCATCCCCTTCTCACTCATCTGGCCAAGCCTATGATGCCACAATGCTATAAACTAGATTAGATTGGATGAATTTTTGGTATTGTACTTTCCTCAAATTTGTAGACTAGATTAGATCGCAAGGGAAATAATTCCTACATTGTCATTAGTTGTTAATAAATCTGAACAACACCCATTAAATTCCATGTAAATTCAGATGGATTTCATCCATCTCTGCTTCTGGCCCTCATTTTAAACCAGGGTCATAGAATGCACGTACCCTCATCCCCTACATTACATTCCCTACCGGTTGGTTTAAAATTGGTTTAATTTTATGTTTTGTTTTAAACCAGCGTCGGGGATTTAAGTATCCTCATCCCACCTGCTGCCGGTTTAAAATTGGTTTGGATGATGGATTAAATGTATCCTCCAGGAGAATTGGACGTTAAACCTACACACGTCACGTGTTCAAGACACGGGGAGAAACGTCGACAACCAAAAAATTCCAAGAAGCGTGGACAACCAAAACTTCCAATGGAAAGCCCAGAGTAACCACACGATAGATTTCTCTAAACCCTCCATCTCCATGATGGGAGGAGATTTGGCCCAACACATAATGCCGAGTCTCCGATTTATAATTCTGAGTTTTTAAATAGCCGAACGTGTTTCCTTAGATCCTATCGAAATTCAAATTCGCAGTTTCTGAACCTTTACATAGCAGAACGTATTTCTTCTGGATCCTGTTGAGAACCGCTTGTAACTTAAAGTTTACACATCATTATGTATCCCTTCATATCTTTTTGAGGACCGATCCGTAACCCTGAAGTCCACATAGCATAGTTAAGAATTGCCGACCGAGAACCTGGAAGTTTGATGCCATTTCTGTGATTCAATTTATTTTTTTACACCAAGTCACCGAGCATTAACTCTACGCTTCTTGAAATCAAGTTTCCATTTCTGTTGGCTAGATCGCCGTGATCCTCTGGCATCAATAGCTTACTCACCTCTGCTGCCACATAACTGAAGCACCACTCTCCCAACAATCTTGTGAAGTGTCATAATTGGCTCTTGACACCCACTTCGTGCTGCCACCTGTATTGCTTGGTCGAAGGGAACGCTAAGAACACGACTGTTGTTGGTGGTTCGATGGAAGACTCTCTATATTTTATTTATTCACTTGTATCAATCGTATGTGTGTACCTATCCAGTGGTAAATTTATATTTCATTGTAACTGATATTTTCTTTTGGCTAAAATTATTACTCCTTCAATGCTTATTTGGATATATAAATGGAAGACTGTCGAATTCGTATTTCGCTCTGACCTCTACAAAAATGTATCATGAACTTATAAAAATCGTATGGACTTCTATTTCTACCCACGAGGTTGAAATAGAAATGGGTGCAGCTTTGTGAAGAATATATATTGCTGGTGTGAACGCTGGTACAAATCTCCACTCTGTCTTCAATTTCAAGAAACTCATGGTTAACTTAATTCCGTGACCTCTGGCCTCTCTTACTTCTACAGAAATACTTGATTAAACTATCATCTCGGTTTCTACCCTTAACAGGTCAGATTGCATTGTGGAGTATCTAGAATTCGCATCGATCTCTGTATTAGTGTTATTTTCTTTGGTCGAAAAGGTCTTTGTTTCTACCATGAAGATGAAATATTAATGCATTCAAGAAACACATTTCTGGTTCAATCTTTGTATAAGATTTTGGTTTACATCTTGTAAAATTTTGAACCCACTGCTTCGTAATCTTGTTATCTCTGTCGATTAAGCCAGAACAACATCTTGTTGAGTTATGAAAGCACTAATCCGTAATCTTGTCACTCGGTAGTATCTCTCTTGATTATACCGAGAACCAATTCGTGTTGAATTTGAAAACCTCTGATGCCAATCTATGTGGAATATTATAACTCTATGTGCAATGCCTCATCCTTAATAGAAACCGACATCCAGGGAACCCATCCACGAGATGGTCGCTAATCTAGCCCTAATTACCTCCCGACTTCTCTGCGTCTCCCTGTGTGTACACCTGTTCACCCAAGTTCGAGTTACTTATAACTCCTGGAGAATGAATAACCTTAAAGAGCTGTAACCTTATATGCTTTTCGGTCAAAAATTATTCTTGGGTCCATGATAAAAGTGCACCGCAGTGGAGTATTGATTGGTTGGAGTGACACATGTAATTTTGCCAGCGTTATGTGTTGGGCCACCTCTACTTAACTTGTACTGAGGAAAGATTGTAACTAATAGATTTCTCTAAACCCTCTACTTAATTCTGAAGCCTCTAACACCTAAAATTATTTTTTGATGACGACATGGGCATAACCAGAGCAGGCCATAGAGTGTGTGAATGCAGTTCATTCTTTCGTTGAGATGCACTTGTGAATGAAAAATTATTGATGGTGACCTTCCACTTCCTCGGAAGTGTTTGTTTAATTGCCTATATATATATATATATATATTATATATATATATATATATATAATGCTTAGTTAGGCAGTATTCTAATTCATTAGAAATTAATTATGACTAAGCGTGAAAACAATTTATGTTCAATTATAATGGAAGAAATCTGTGGAATGACATCACACCAACCGTAGAGTTTGGATTTATAAATGTAGACTTAAGATATAAATTTAAAGTAAAGTTAGAGTTAAGATACAAATTTGAGGTGAAGATGGAATAGATATTTGATATAAAATTAGAATGAAAATGGAGTTAAGAAGTAAATTTACGAAAAATTTAAGGTCAGTTATATATATAATTTTTTTTTATATTTTTTATATTTAGTTTTTTTCTATGCTTTTTTATAATTATAAATTTAGTTTAATTATATTTTTTAACTCAATAAATAAATATTGTGTTTATTTTAATTTTGTTCACTTTTCATATTTTTATTAAGCACTCTAAAATTTTCATAATTTTATCTTACTAATTTAAAATGAACATTTAATTTTCCATATTGTTTTCATGTTTACAATTTTATGAGATGTGAAATGTAAATTTTTTGTAATTAGTAATTAACTTAGTTTTTCCATATTAAAATAGTTCGGTTAATAATAAAGAGCTTGTTAAAATATTTTAGAGTTTGTTGAAATACTTCAGAGTTGTAGTTTAGAGTTTTTTCTTAGTTTAAAGTTTTGTTAGATTATAAATTACTATGTTGTTTAATTTTGGTAAATTGTTTTTTAATAGTTTTTCATGGTTATATATATATATATATAATTTGAATATTTAAATGAGAATAAGATTGTAGAAAATATTTTTTTTTATTAATGTTAAATCGTATACATTTTTTATATTGTTTGCATTAGTATGTTGACCATAGGGGTTCTATTGAAAGTCTTGTATAGAGTGTTTTCAAAAGACCATTTTGGGAAATTGCCTGGAAACAATTTCTTAACTCGGTATCTTGACACATGTGCCTTGTTGTAGCTGGAAACTGGGATGCCGTTGCGCTAGTAATAGGTGGAGGGAGACAACTCCCAGAGAATCCCTCCCAGTACGCCCCAAGTTGGGTGGTCGACCATGTATACACAAGGTTTTTAAAGTGGTCTAACGAGGGACCCCCCTTTGTTGACATTCTATTCATGCAACCTAGGAGTTAGGATCTCTTTCCTTGGTAATTATAATTTTAACCTCCTCTAAACCTTAGCTACTTTATCCACTCTCATCCAACCCATATAAATTGCAACTACTAACTTTTAGAACATCACACTTATAAATCATACAAATTTTAACATTTGTAAGTCCTAAAACCTTGTACATTTATATGGATCAAGATGTCCTAAAACCTTGTACTTGCCTTGGAGATCCACTTCCCCCTCCTTCCGTCGCTGTCGGGTTGACACAAGATGTCCTTGATGGTACTTCCTGGGACATATGCGATGATCATGGAATGCAACACATAATTCCTAAATTTCTTGAGGGGTTTGACGAGTTCATAAGTCTTTTTTTCCATTGTGTTGTATTTCAACTCGGATTCCCTCAATGCTCGGCTAAACAAAGCAATGGGTTGCTCGTGCCCTTCATAATTTTTCTATAAGAGAACTGCTGCAATAGTAACCTCAGAGGCAAAGGAGAATATAAGAAATTCTCTCGTATAATTAGGGATAGTTAAGGGGAATCCTTTCTATTTAAAGGAGTCTCTTGTAGCTGTGGTCCATTTTATTTTGGCATCCTTTCTTAGCATGTTAGTAATTTCTTTCATTATTTCAACGAAGATAGGAATAAATCTTCGTAGAAAATTTATTTTACCAATAAAAGACCATACCTCCTTTTTATTCCTTGGGAGATCAATAAGGCATCTTCAGCTGCTCCACCAAATACAACATCCCGACATGAACAACATTAGCCTGTTCCTTCAAACAATTTATAACCACTTGTGAATATCCAAAAACCCGAAGCCTTTGTAACCCTCTTCTTAAATCAAGTCTTAGCAAGTAGTACAGTCCCTTAAACGCTCCCTGATTATTAGTTCCAGGCCCTATCCCAACGTGGCCTTTGAAGTAATTTTACTTATCCACGAACATAATGAACCCGAACCAACTCTTCTGATTTCTCTCTTGACTTGCCCCATCAAAATAATACCACGACCATCTCTCATCAATAATTAGGATCACCAGGAGTCTTCCAATCTCTGTGATTAACTTGGGTTTGTAGTATTGGAAAATGACCTTGCACTAAGCAAACACTTGCATATTATTAATAGATTGATCCTTAAATATGACCACATTTTGTGCCATCCATATGCCCCATGAGACAATGAGGGTAGGAGCTCTAAATCTGGAACCACCTCCTGCGATTGGAAAAACCTCCTAAATCAACTTTCCACCAAGTTACCAACCCATAAAATCAGGCTTTTAGAATGCTTGCACTCCTCCTGCCAAAATTCACTAGCAAATACACAACCAATAAAGAGATGTTGAATTGATTCCTCAACCGACTTGCATAGTGAACAGATCCCTAGACCATTAAAACTGAAGCACTAAAGGTGATCCCATGTCAATACTCTATTCACTGGAATTAACCATAAATTTAATATACTCTTAGGCAAGCCTTTGATTTTTTGGATTTCCTTCCACTACCACCTAGTCCCCTGATATTTTGGAAATATCGAATCATAACCCAACTTTGTCGAATAGTGTCCCCCCTTAGAATTATATCTCTGTCTTAATTCATCTTCTTCTCACGTTAAATATATGTGCCCCTACACCAATAATCCACAGAATTTGTCCTAGCTTCTCTTCCAGGGACCCGAAAGTCCTATCTCCTCAGCCGACTTCCAACCTTGTCTCCACAGGTTGGTTCTATCTTCCTTGAATACCTTGTCAAGTGTAGAAATCCCCATATTATGTAAGAACTCGACAAGTCCCTCGGGCAAGTAAAAATATCCAGTCAACCCCAGAATCGAGTCACGGCCCAACCTAACCGATCTCCCATTACCAATACTCAATGCTAAGAAAGGTCCAAGAACAGAGAAAGTATGTACCAATGCTCTCCAATGATTAGAGTCCTTCGGTACATTCTTCTCATTTTGTCTCATCCACTCCACCACAGAATCCGAGGCAATATATTTTGCAATCAAAATACGCTTCCAAAGGCTATATTTAGCTAGAAAATTTTGTAATGATTTTGCTACTAGTGGCCGATTGAAGAAGAAAATATTCTTAAGCCCCCATCCACCCAAGCATTTGGGGGTTGCTAACACTTTCCAACTAGCCAAATGGAAACCCTTGTCTTCCTTCCTATTTCTCCGGAGCAAATTAAAACATAGCTTGCGAATAGAATTTAGGATCGCCACTGGAATAGAAGCCATCAGGTGCCAAAATACTAGGATAGCCTCTAGAACTAACTTAACAAGAACCAATCTACCCCCTCTGGATAATCATCTATTGCACCACATATTGATCCTTCCATCCATCCTCTCCACGATCCATCTCCAGTCCTTTATTATGTATCTATTAGGATTCAAATTGTATCCAAGGTAGGGGATACCTTCCTCCATCACCCAACACTCGAAAGGAAAGTAACCTCTCCAAACTATCTATCACCCATATGATCCTCCAATAAGCACAAAGCATATTTTTCATTGTTGATCTCTGTCCCCGTTGATCAATAGAACAACTCCAAATTTGTTCCCAACCTATGAAATTCATTAGCATATTGAAAGAAAAATAGAAACAGATCATCCAAAAACATAAGATGAGTAAGGGACTCTCTACCATTGAATGAGAGTCCCAAGAGTCTTCTTTTACACTGAGTAATCAACAATCTGCTCAAACCTTTGATGATCAATAGGAACAAATAAGTCGAGAGCAGTCATGCTTGCCTGAGTCCCCTTGAATATTTAAAGAAGGTCAATCCCGACCCATTGATGACCACAACAAAATGAGGTGTGGTCACACAGTCCATAATCCAATTAGTCAAATCCAAATTGAACCCAATATGCAAGAGAACCAACCTGAGAAAAATCCCAAGGCCTTATCATAAGCCTTGGATAGATCCAACTTCATCGCTGCCACTTTCATCTTTTGAGTTTTAATGGAATGAATTCCTTCCTGAGTCGTGCCCACGTCTTCATGGAAGAGCCTCCCCTTTAAGAAGATGAATTTTTCCTTTGACATATAATCAAAAATGTAGGGTTTGATTCGAATATCTATAACCTTAGCTATAATCTTATAGATACCATTGCAGAATGAAATAGGTCTGAAATTTGAGAAGGATACAGGCTTATCCTTCTTGGGAATCAAAGAAACCAAGGTCGCATTGAGTGATGTTGGAATGATACCAGAAAGTCTCACCTCATTAACCACCTTTACAATATCCTCACCCATCAAGTCGAAAAAATCAAGGAAGAATTATGGAGGCCAACCATCAGGTCTCAGACTTTTATCCTTGCATAAATCCTTTAAAAAACTAGATAGTTCATTGATGGAAACTTCCTTGTACAACCGATTGCTCTTCTATGGGTTCAATAATCTAAGGAATTTCTCGATAACCTATAACATCCCTAGCATATTTGGACGAACTTGCTCAGAGTATAAAGCATGGAAGTGATTAGCAGTTGAATTTGCAAGTTTAGAGAAACCCCTAACAAGGTTACCCACAGAATATTGAATGTCCCAAATAGTGTTGTAGTTCCTTCGATGAGCAGCCATATTCTGAAATAATTTGGTATGTTTGTCACCTTCCTCTAGCCACATGACCCTTCTCTTCAACCTCCATTCCTCCTCCAACTCTTCCAAAATTTTGCTTATCATTCTCCAGCTGATACACCTATGCCCGCTTATCCTCCACATAGAAGATTACCGGATCAATTGAGAACAGACCTTTCAACCTTATCTCAGCCTCAACTAGACTAGCTTCATGAGATATTTGTCTTCCAAAGTTCCACTCCAAAAACTTCCCCTTTAAAACCCTTAGATTATCAGCAAGATGAATTGAAGCACTTCCATATCCCCCCCAAATATGATTCCAGTTATCCTTAATTAACTTGCAAAACTAGGAATATTTGACCAACCATAGTTATATTTAAAGGGAGAACTGGGATTATCTTCTAGGGACCCAATTTCAAGGCATATAGGGAAGTGATCAGAGAAAATACAAGGACTTACCCATGATCTAAATAGGTCCAGATCATCAATTAAATTGACATGCATAAAGAATCTATCGAGCCTCTTGGAACAACCTTGTGAACCAGTGTGCTTGTTATTCCAGGTAAGCTTGAGTTCCACCGGATTGATATCGATCCAACCATTATGCTCGAACAAGTCCCAAATGTTAGTAGCTAAAGAATCTTTACAGGCTAAGTCTCCCCAAATCTCATCCACCCCAAAAGTCATGTTTAGATCGTCCCCAACAATCAGGTTATCTACCTTATAACATCCTTGCTCAAAAAGAGAAGTCCAAAATTTCAACTTGTCATCATACGCCCTGTAAATGTTGAGGAATAGAAAAATCTTCTCCAACTCAATGCTAAATGCTTCCACTCCCAGCACAAACCGCCTCACAAAGGAATTATCCACCTGTGGGTTCTAAGAAAAACCAAAAATTATACCTCTAGATCTTCCACAATCATTCATAGCAGGAAACATTTTCTCCAGCCGAATAACAACCTCAAAACCCACCGACATCGTTTCTTGCAAAATTAAAATGTTAGGTTTCTCCACCTCCACTATTCTCTTGAGGGATAGCAATTTCGCCTACCCTCTGAGGCCTCTTACATTGATTGAGGAAAGCTTCATTAGGAACATCCCTCCTGTGGATTTCCTTCTCTAAGTATATATACTCACCAGAAACTAAACCAATGAACTCAAAAAGTCAATGACTCACGTCTACCTCCACCAGAATCCTTGCAACAGATCTACACTGAGAATTAAAAATATCTGCATCGATCGATACGAATTTCCCTATGGCATCCCCAATAGTTTTGAAACCCTCTTGCGACCATAATTCTAGAGGTAGGTAAGGAATTTTGACCCAAATGAGGAACAATATCAGAGAGTCCTTCCTGGGTCAAATAATGGGTTCCATTGTTTTAATTCCAAAGGAAATTTACCATTAAGATAAACCCTGTGCAGAACACTTTCTGCATCCGCTTGTGTCTTAAAATCAAAGCCTAGCCACCCTCTCAGCAGACCCAAAACCTCAAGAAAATTCCTCACCACCAAACTCCATGAATCAGCCACCCATCTATGCACCACTTCCTCATAAAATATTCGCCTAAACACCTTGGAAGAGTATTTTGGGATCTTCATCACCCTAATATCCCTTCCCACCACCAACTCTTTCCTAGGACCTTTAGAGTTAAAGACCTTCTTCCTTCGGTTATTCATAGCCACAATATTCCAGTTAACGGGACGAACCTTTCAACCCAATGGTCGATGCTTCCAGATTCTCCCTCTTCAAACAAATTCCAATAAAATCGCCACCTTTTGGGTCCTCAATAGGAAGGAGAACATTGCATGCACCCCAAGCACCACCAACCTTGTCGCCGTCATTCATCATCATGGGATTTATTGTGTTTGTACTTGGGCCCAGGCTATGGATCCGATCTACTGTACCTTTCACATATTTACACACTAGACGAGACACCTCCCCTATCCCCCCCTCCCACCTATCCAAATGATAACTCCAGGAATTGGCCGTTGGCATAAACAGAGGCATGACCTCATCATTTAATTCCTTGGACTGCAAGCTTTGACCCGGAACTGTACCAAATTTGGAAAAGAAGCTGGATTCTGAAACCCAAAATTGCTCCCTTATATGCCCAATTAAATTTCAAACACCTCCTCCCATACCCCCCCGGTCGTGGGGCCGACGAGCGCTCTAAACCTTCTAATCCCTGCTAAGATTTGACTTCGTCATTATAGGAAAAATGTTGGAATCCTCACCCGAGTTGTTAGAATAATCCACCAGAGTGCCACAAATATCTTCCATAACACACCAGGCCCGAGAGCCGAGGGCCTATGATGAATCCTTCAAATCCTAGTTTCCATAGTTCCCACCCCCCTCGGATCAGCCATATACAATTTTATATTATCTTACTAGTGAATATATTTATTAGCGTTGAATGTTTTTTCACAGTGTTTTGGGATTGAGCAATGACATTTTTTGTTGATATATTGCAAATTTCTAAAATGTTCACTACATGATTGTGAGACAAGTGAGGTTTATAAAGCATTCCATGCATTGAAATTTCCAATTCAAAGGTGGGCTCTGGGTTGCAACTTGCTAGAATGAAACAGGGTCCTTTCTAACTTTGATAGTAACATTGTTGGCAGTATCAATGTCATTCCTTGTGGACTAAGTTTGGTTGTGGTTGTTTTTGTGATGTATTACAAATTTCTATCGATTGGATTTCATTCAATATCTACACTTTCACCACTCAATTGTACTACAATTTTTATGCCACATTATGACTAAAATTTTCCAATCACCCACTCATCCGTGACTCATCCTCAATAATGCCGCAAACAAGGGTGCTTTCAACATTTTATTTTCAATTTGGATAGTATTGTCCATATTTACATCCTCTTTTGCATCGATTTACCAAACATTGTAGGTCAATACATCCACTTTATTCTCTAAACTCTATTCAGTAATTTGGATGTTACTATATCCACCAACAAAATGACCATCTAGTCCCCACTCTTCACTCCAAGCACCTTATAGTCCCAATCGTTACATTGTATTTCCCTTTGATAGCCACATTCCTCTTTCCTCCCTACCATAGACATCAAATAAGAAAATTATATTCTTGGAATGCAAATGATTTTATTAATCCTTGAGATAATCTAGGAGCATCTTGACACCCTATCCATGGATTTACACCAAATCTTATCCTTTGTCCATTTCCAATAATCCATGCAATATAATTCCCTATAATGTGGATAGAATAGACCATTGCTCTCCAACAAATTGACCCCCCACCAACCTGCTTACATGGAATTCTAATTTATTCTTCAACGCTAAGAGGGGATATGCATTTTGTCATCATCAAATCTTGCTAGAGACCCTCAATGGCTATCATCACTTACATGTTTAGGCTTAGTCAATTTTTTTCATCTAACCAAAGGTATGTTAGTTTTATCCTTCTTTCCCAACTAGAGATACTTGACATACTTCTTCCATATCCTATTCAGAATGCTTTTTGGGATGGATGTTATTCCAATCCAATAGATTGGAATTGCTTTGATTAGTGTTAATTTTCCCTAATGAAAAAACACATATTGCACCATGAATCAATACTCTTCTCCACCTTTTCATACATCCACATCTAATACTTCACTTGGGTATTTGTTTTCTTGAAGATGAAACCTAGATACGCCATACATTCATCAACTAATTTTCCTTGAAAAGGAAAAATAGTTTGAATAAGTTGTGTTGCACAATCTCCAATTTATGACAAATTCAAGGGTTGATTTTTGAAAGCTTATTTGCATATTTGTTCCTATACGAAAGAGCTTAATACCCCTATAAAGTACTCTAGCCTCTCTTGTACTACCATTCTTTAAAAGTAACATAGCAACAAACAAAAAGCGATTGATGTAGATATATTTGGGTACCTTGACCCCTTAGAGTTGACCTTTTGTCAAACTACCAACTAATATATGTAGTCCTTCAAACACCAAAAGGAACAATATATAGGAGAGAGGGAACCCTTGCCTAAGACCTCTTGGGGGATTGAAAGTTTTTGTATATTCCCCATTTATTAGAATCATAGAGGATGCATTTGAATAACATTCCTCAATCTAGTTTCGAACTGGAACAATGAAGCCTATTTTAGAACCATTGAGGATGCATTTTGAGTAACATTCCTCAATCCAATTTCAAATTGGAACAATGAAGCCTATGTGTATCATGACTATTCTTATGTAGGTCCAACTAAATTTTCTATGGGCCTTTCAGAGATAGTTTTGTGTTGAATGATGGCATTTCTCGTTTTTATTGACTGTGGAGCCTCCTATGCGACTCCTACTAAAAACAATCCACGTACCTTGAAAAAACCCAAACTACTCAATGATTTCATATTAGATTCAATCTCCTCACAATTACCTTGGCTATGATTTTGTATATTCTATTGCATAAGGATATTGTCTTAAATGAGTTAGAAGTGGAGGGGTTATCTTCCTTTGGAATATTTGCAATGAATGTCAAATTGAAAGATCCCATAATTTATCCACTTCTTTTAGTCTCCTAGACCAACTCAAGAAGATTCTTGCCCATGGCTTCAAAAAATATTTTCAAGAATTTGATGGGTCAAGTCTATGGTCATGGCTGCTTATCTTATTGAAAAGATGAAAGATGACATTTCTCTTTTTTATTGAGTGTGGAGGCACGGTTTCCATGTGGAGAAAAAAATAAAAAATTGGTATCGGTTTGAAAATTCCAAAAGGGAATACAAGTCCATTGTGGAGGCAAAGGAATTGAGGAATTGGGGAACCTAGTAGCATTGAACAATGGGTTGATTGTAGGGGATGATGAGCATTGTTTTTGATATGGGTGTGAAGCGCATACTGAATGGTATAAATGATTTTTTAATTTGATATTTAAAAAAAGTATATATATTTACCTTACCACAATGCACCCAATGTTGCGATGCACTTACGTGTTTGTAGGTATCTAGTTCACATACATTTTAAAATATTTTACCTACATCGGTGCACTTGGTATTGTCATGCACATGTGCACTTGAAAGATATACAATGCATAAGCATGGCCTTTTTTGAAAAAAATTGCCAATATTTATAACAATATTTTAGCCTACCTTGGTGCTTGGAAGCGTTATGTACTAGTGTTTAAGTCGATAGGATTCACCAAAAGTTTAAAAAAATTGTCCATTTAATTTTATTTTTTTAGCATATTAATGCTTTTTATAAAATATGTTAATTGGATCTGATGCATGTGGTATGGGTATGCACTAGTGTCATTCAATAGAAAAGAAGCATCATAAAGGTTTTTTGAAAAAATGGCGAATATCTCTGCCTATATCTACTAATAAAAAACAAGAGAGGTGTTTATGCAAAACCCCTACTAATTGGTGTTTTCCTTAGAGTGTTATTTTGTAGTTACAAACATAAATCAAATGTATAAATCAAAGGTTACACAATTTTTTAAATGAATTAGATAAATTGACAATTTTTATCAAGCTTTGCAAGAAAGAAACTAGCTACCCAAGAATTGAAAATGAAATAAAGATGCATCATACAAAGCTACTTTTTTCTATTGGGAAAAACGTACTCTCTGTCTGTGTGGAAGATAGGAGTAATTATAGTTGTTGGAGCAAGGCATAGATTGATGGAAAATAATAGTTATTAAAAGAATATGCAATAGAATGGAAGTGTATGGATGAAGCTTCCTTGTTCTATATGCATTCAATGACATAGTAATAACAATAAATGTGGGAGAAATGGTTTTGTTGTTGAATGAGGGACACATATACATGATGTGGATGGGATGTGGACCTTGCTCCAATATTAAGGTTGAGATATTGGATTTTTGGGGTTTGTTACGTGACACAAATGAAGCAGATTACTCATCTTTAGGTGGTAGGGGATTCCAAGGTTGTAGTAGATTGGGCATTGTCAAAGTGCAACATCTAGGTAGCTCAGTTGGATTGGAAAGCTCTGATCAAAGCTCTGCAAGGGTCCTTTTCAGTTTTAATACTTCAGGACATAGATAGGGAATATAACTCAGAGGCAGATATTTTGTTAAAGAAGGTTTTGGATTGTTCGGTGGGTATCATTTTTGTTGAAGAAAATATGCAAGGTAGAGAGCTTTGCCTTACTTCTCTGAATATTTTCTGATTTTGCGATATACAATACTAGTATATATCACTATGGGTTCTGTTGATGTGGACTATAGGCACAACTTGTTGTTCCCAATTTTGAATGTCAGAATGTGTTAAACTCTGTTATTTTTTGGCACGGTTTTATATATAGTGTTCTCGGTAAATATCTCACAGGAAGTTTTATAATTATGTTAAGAAGGCTATCTTAACACTCGATGGCAATAGTTCTGAGATACTCCTAGTTGGTACAATGATCTGAATTACCAAAACTTTGTATGATAAAATTAATTTGGATAGAGATATCTTAAATATTGTATACTTTGATTCTTTTGAATAACAAGTATGTTTTTTTTGAGGTGAAAATAAAATGTGAAAGATGACACGTTACTTTAGGAGATGTATGTGTGTTATCTTGCTTTATGTTTAACAATTTATTATATATAAATATATTTTATTTTATTTTTAAAAATCATTTGCAATATCACACTAAATAATTTTGTTATGAAATATGATAAAAAAGAAATTGAAAACAAATAAAATATTTTGATTAAAACATATATTTTCAAAATATTAAAGATTTTGTTATGAAATATGATAAAAATTAAATTGAAAATAAATAAAATATTTTGATTTAAATATATATTTCCGAAATATTAAAGTTTAATTTTTTAAAATGAAAGAATTTAAAGATAAAAAATCCTACCATTAAAAATTTACATTGTTAAATTAATAAAAAAATTACATTGTTGAATTTATATAACTATAAATTATATCAATAAAAACAAATTTATTAAAATTTCAAAGTAGAAAACATTGAAATTTAAAAACAATAATAGAAAAAAGAAAGAACATTGAATTGTCTTATGTTTATATATAATTTACTTGTAATATTGAACATAGTAACCAAACATAGATTTTTAGTTATATAATATTTATAATATAATATTGAAGATGATAGATAAATATATAATTTTTGTTTTTATTAAGGTTGATGATCTTTTATGATAATGAAAAAAAAAATTATTGCACTGAGAGTAGTGAGGTGTGCTTTATAGTTTAGTATGAGGGAGATGTTGTGACTCAAATAATGTACGATCAACTATTTCCATTCAATAAACCAACAAAAGTGAATATAAAAGTTTCATGCGTTTACGAAGAAAAAAAAAATTCACTGTAGTTGGTTGTTGTTGAGGCCTCGGTTGTGTAGGGTGCTGGAATGGGTTCCAAAGCACTCAACAGAGGAAGAAAACCCAGCCAAAGGCTTCATATAATCCTGCGCAAGTATTACCATATCCTCGAGTTGTTTGGAATAGTGATCTCCCACGGATACAAAGGCCTCCGTTGGCACTTGTGGTTTTGATCCTAAAAGGATCTATCTTCCAAAGAAGGAAAACAAAGTGTGTTCAGTTTGAAAACATATCTACCTAGAAAGGGGAATCTAAGTTAATTTAGACCTATTCTAAAAGGTGTCTTGTTTAACTGCAGATCGATTTGATGTGAAAATAGATAAGTATGTTCATCCACTTGACAGAAATGTAAAGGTGATTAAATTCTTACCTGCTTAAATTTAAAAAAATCAATTAAAATTAACTGAATGCAATATTAAGTGTTTAGGCATATTCAAGACTGACTTGTAACTGATATGTCAATTGAAAAATAAACATAGATTATAATTTATTGTGAATCATTTGCAAAAATAGATACATATTTTAGTTGAAGAAATTCAATTAAAACATAATGCATACACAGATCAAACGTAAGGAGAAATCCAGATCATAGATATCTGCATGAAATAATAATTGCAAATGGATTAAACAGCATATATAACAATCTGAAGTAAAAATCGATATTTATCAAATAAACTTGATCAATGAACAAAAGATTATGCAAGAGAATAACATTACTGTATTAATGAAAGTCTGTAAGAAATTACAAGCTCAGCATAAAACAGAGTATCTCCAGTCTTCTTTTGTTAATTTCTACCCCAAAATGATCCTCCCTTGCCTAAGAGAGATCTACCCCTTAAATAGTAAATTACAAAAATAATACAAAGGATAAATTCCCCAGAAACAGGGATTACAAAATCAGAATATTCTATTTAGTGAGGAAATCTTCCCACTTGTCCCAAACTTCCATCAATTCATCTATATCTAGATAATGAGGAGATTCGAGACCCAGTTGGGCATCACACATGAATCCTCAATCTCATTTTTGGCTATTTTATGCCATGTGTGGATAAACATATAGATCTTGGCCTCCATAGAAACGGGTTTCTTAATTAGCCAATCCAAGTCTTCAATTTGGATGTGCTCAATCCTCCGGATTTTTTGTTTGACTTGATCACAACGGGTTTCGACCTGCTCAATCATCAATCTCGGTGGATCTGCCCCCTCAATGAGCCCCATTGCAGGGAATGCCAATATCTCCATGAGATTGTCTGAGGCATACCATGTTCTTTTGCAAAGGGCTTGAGCCTGATTGATAGTATCCTCTACCATCTCAATAACATTCTCCCAAGCACACACAACAGTTCTGATCCTTCTGAATTTGAGGTTGTCCAACTCAGGGATGTCAGCTGGATTTTCTTCAATATACTTCTGCCAATCAATGATGTCTTCTACAACTTTAGAAGCATGTTTCGTTTTCTCTACTTGTTGGCCCAAGGTGCCATACATTTTATCAAAGGCAATGTAGGTCTCATGAATTTCACCCAAGGTAACAAATAGCTTAGCCAGAAGTTGATGATGCTCCAGGTTGACTTGATTAGCTAGGTCCTTGAACTCTTTCTGTGAAAACCTAGAAAACGCAGAGGAGGCTGCACTTGCAGTTGCATCCTCAAGTTGCTTCTTTAGTATAGCCATTCTCTCCTCCTTGACATCATTTTCTGCTTTTGCATCATTTAGTTTAGCTTGGAGAGAAGTATTCTGCAACTGCACATCTTCCAACTTATCTTCAAATAGCTTCCTTAGATCCTAAACATAAACTTCATGTCTTCCTTAGTTTTTTCCAGTTGCTCTTGAAGCTTTTTTAGTTCTTCTTTTTTCAAGTTAATCTCCCTATTCAAGGTCTTGACTGAATCAAAATTTGCTCATGCAAAAGCACCCAAGGTTGCAGCTACATCCACTACTTCTTCCTGGATATCATCAGACTGCTTAGCCCATATGACTTGATCAGGAATGGGTGCCTCTAATCCTCCATGATCTTTGCTTCTCTTTTTTCCTTTCTTCATGACTGCCTTGGCTGCCTAACTGTAAAAATAATCCCCCAGGGGAAAAATTACATCACCTTCAAAGGTAGCCACCATATTAGTGGGTGATGTGGTCACATATGTTGTTGTAACCAAAAGGGGTGTCTGGGTGACAGTAGGGATAGGAATAGACATAGAAACCTGAGATGAGACTTGGGAAGAAGGGAGAGCTTCACTAGTTGATGGTACAGTGGTTGATGAAGGAATGGAAGTAAAAACTTCATGTAGTGAATCTCGGGTGTCAACAAATGATGGTGAAGGAGGAGGTAAGGGATCAAAAGCATTAGTAGGAGAGGGTAATGAAGGAGATGGAGGTGATTGCAGGGGGACAGTCGAAGACTAGACCTCTCCAATGGTTGATGGGGGAGTAAGGAGTGGAGTTGTCAAAACTGGAGGTGTGGGAATAAAAAGTGCATCAAACAACTGAGACAAGGTTGTTGGAGGTGTCACCTCAGAAGTTGTAACAAGAGGAACTTTTGCTGAGGGAAGTGATGTGGCTGCAGTTATTGCATCAACAAAAACAAAAACATGAGATATACCTTCACCTGAAGTAGGTTCATCCATAGTTATAGTATTCAGCAAATCTGAGATTGCCTGTGAACCTTCAGTGATTTCTTCTAAAACAGGTATAGGAGAAATTACTTCACCCTCTTCATCATTGTCTATATTGAGAGTGGGGATCTAAGAGGGAGCAGTTATGAGCTTTTGTCTCTTTGATGGATTGTTGACCACAATCACCTGTACATCACTAACTGAGCTAGATGGATTGAATTCTTTGGTGTGCAGCACTTAAGTCATTTGGGCTAGTTCTTTCTTGGCTTGCTGCGCATTTTGAATTAATTATTTATATTGTTCATAAATCTTGAGTTGTGGAGGCTCCTCCATAAGTCCTTTGCCTTTATCACCATCAGGATAAGTCAGCATGAGAGGGGTTTTAGATTGTTGAGCCTCCTTCTCTTCTCTTTTCCTTCTTACCTACTCTATCAAATCGAATTCCATTTTCCTGTAGCTGAAAACCTTATCTTTGATCTCTTTCTGTTATAGCAAAATCTAGTTATGTTCATCCATGCTTTTAGCCTTTGCTAGGACTTCAGAAAAAAGTGTTAACTCCAAAGTAGATGGAGTCATCTGGGAGGTATTCATGCATGTTCATAGCTCATCTTCATATGATTGTGCTTGAAGTGAGCATCTAGGAATTTTTTAGGATCATGTATTCTTTTTGGAGCATATCCTAGTTTCAAAGAAGCAATCTTGTTACCCAATACTTAAGCCCAGGTGGAAGTAGGGATAGAAAAAGGTCCAAGGTTCAATGGGAATTTGGGCCATCCTCTCCTCTTAGGACCTGTAAATTTTAGGTAGACCCCTTCTATAACAGTCTGATAGGATACTTCTTCAATTAGTAACCTATCTGGAACAATTCTAGGCAATAGGTGAACAGCACTGCTTCCCAAAATCCTGACATAGGAGAAGGATTCCCCTACATACCAATCCCCAATTGTGGCAATGAAAGGCTTGGCATTAGCTAAGAAATCTGGTGCATCTTCCTTAAATATATTGAGATAAACGGCACCAAGGAAATGATCAGAAATGTCATATAACAGAGGCACATAGTTATCCTCCCACAATGCAGAATGATATATGTGAATAGGAGGGGCAGCGGGGGTCCAATTCCATCCCATGTTGGGATATTGAAATTGAGCATAGAACACATCCATCACATAGGCTAAAAGAAATAAAAAGGGTTTTTGTGTAGTAGGGGACTTCTGATACTTTTCAATTGTTGTTTTAAGCTCAAAAGACAAAATAGAAGCCCATGGAAAAGATTCACCTGTAGTTAAGACATGATGAGCCACAAGAGCCATTTCAGCCTTAAAAATTGAGGAATTAGGAAGGCCATACAACTGAGAAAGCATAGATTCCAATAATGAGTAGGATTCTTTAAACCATGACACTATGTATAAGTTATCAAGTCTGCGCATAAAACTGGCTGGTTTGTGCATCCAAGATTTTATCATTTCATTAAAATTGAACCTAGTGTTAGCGGAGTCGAGGAATGCGACATTGAGGATATGCACAGGTGGTCTAAGGGAAAAGGCCTTGGTAAATACCTCAGGACAGAAGGTGGTTAATTGTGAACCCGCGCTATCATTGAATCAGCGGTCATTAGGTTTGGCATGTTGTACTATCCACTTAACTGCATCAGTATAAGGCAAGATGGAAGGTATGGCAGCAATTGCATGAAGCTGAGAGTTCCTAATTTTCTCATAGGCTTGACGGTCGTTCTCAATGTCGGATAGGTCATCATTGTCGAATATCAAATAGATTTTAGACTAGTCCACCTGGTAGGTTTCAGTAATTTTCCCACTGGTGTCTGAGAAGATGCCAAAATTTGGGTCCTTATTCAACTGGTCTCTCTGGGTAGTCTTATAATGTGTGTTGCGTGACATGTTTGCAGTCTGGAGAAATCTGATGAATGAATAAACAACAATTAAAAACAATCCAAAAATAATCAAAATCGTAAATAACTGAACAAAGGAACAGAGAAAACCAACCTGCTTCAGCTGAAAATGGCGGGCAAAGGACCCCTAGTAAAAACTCAGTAAAATTCAAGCAGCAGGGTAATTTTCCAAATTGAAAATGATAGTGAAAAATAAGAAAATGACCTCTTAAATAAATTGAACGGGTAAAATCTGAGCCGTTGGATCAAAATCCAATCAATGGTTGAGATCAATTATTGAGATTTGCGGGAGATGAAATGCGGGAGTCGGTTTCATAGGTATGTACATCCTTCCCGCAATCCGCAATCCGCAATTGAGGGTTGCGGGATAGAAACTGCGTTTATTGAATCCAAGATAATTCCACAATCCGCAAATTGCAGGTTGCGGGACTACAAAGTTCGAAAATTTTATTCAACAGCTTCACAAAATCCGCAATTGTGGGTTGCGGGTTACGGGAACGTAAAAAACCTTTGATATGAAATATCCTTTCCGCAATCTGCAATCCACAATTACGGGTTGTGGGTTGCGGAAACACACCTCACATTTTTTATTTAAATTAATTTCCGCAATCCGCAATCCACAATTGCGGATTGTGTGTTGCGGAACGAAAAGTTCAAAAAACATATTTACATGGTCTTCCTGCAATCCACAACTTGCGGGTTGCGGGTTGCGGGATGGGAAAAACTCAAAAGAGAAAAACAAGCTCCCGCAATCCGCAATTGCGGGCTTGCGGGCTAAAAAATGACCTTTTGAAAGAATTCAAGGCTTCCCACAACTTGAGAAAAACAATCAAAAACTAAGAATTTCAAAGGGAAAATTCTAATTTAAATCAAAGCAATGCAAAGGCATGAAATTCTAATAGAAAATGATAAAACTCCATAATGACAGGAATTTAAAGCATTACCTTTGCATTAAAAATTTGGGGCTCCTGTGTTCCATTAGAACATGGGATCTGTTTTACCTACAACAGTTGCCTTCTCGGAAGTGTTGTTTTAAAATAAAAGCTACTAAACTTTCTTTTTATTTATCCATAGTAAAATTTCCTTTTTAAACAATCTTTAAGCTTGCAAAGATCTTCCTGAAAATAAACTCTCCTTATCACATAAGAACTTGGTGAGAACTATAACAGATGCTTGTGTTCTTGAGATGACGAATGGTGATTTTTTTTAAGAAAAAGAGCTTAATTTTCAAACCTTTTTCCAAAACAGTACACTACTGGATTAGTATCTTTTTTTAAATGGAAAGACTTTGCATGGCCATCAAATTTATATTTATTTCTATAATCTATGGATATTGGGTTTAAGGATTGAGTTAGTATTCCGTATATTTTGATATTTTGAATGTTTATTATGTTTTTTTATAATGTTATTGTTAGTTTTTTTTTAAGCAAAAAAAGAGAAACTTTATATTATATATTGGTCAAAGATTGCATTCGTTTGCTTGTCACCTTGCATGCTACTAGACTTATAAACTGAAACAGAGAATACATTGTTGAATTCCTTTCTAAAAATGGCACAGAAAGACCCAAATTTAAGAAATTTCCGCTCATGTACATCACAGTATGCCTCCATATCCAAACAAAAAACACCCAACAGACTAACATACTCAGTATTATGCCATAATAAGCTAAAAACTGAACAATTCTAATATAATAGAGTAAAGCCATATAACCTCCCAGAAACATGCGAAAATATCCATAGAAGTTAAACAGAAGGGCGAGGACCTTCATCATGAGTAGGGGCCTGTGGAGCCGCGGTCGTCGTTGGCTAATTGTTGAGTATTATCACTTTGGGCTGAGTCGTAACCTGCAGTCTTGTCAGAAAAGAGATGCCAATATGTTCAGCTATGGCATCCAACTTCATATGCATGAAGTTGGAGTCTTCAGTGTGGTCTTTGACCATCACATCGTGGTCCTTGAACTTCTGTGAACTAGTGAGGGCGTAAGTCGTTTCCTCCATCGACTGAGTAATCAAAGTCTTCGTAACCCAGAGCGTAACCACTGCATGGTTGTACAGCGCCATCCTACCTTTGGTATTCCAAGGGTCTTGAATCCAATCGGTGGGGGTTCCTCCTCCCCCATTCACAACCATAGGTTTTCCTCCAATTCCTCAATATCATTCTGAATTTCCTGTGGAAACATTTGGCGAAAGAAAACAGTTGTGGTAGCCGCATGCCATTGGTCCCGACTGGGACCGCCCTGGTCCTGGAGACCACCCCTCGTCGGTCTTCCTTGACGCGACATACTCCTACCTCCCTTCCTCCTGTTAGCAGGCCAGAGAGGAGGAAAAGACAGAAAGGGGAAAGAGAAAGCAATATCAGAGCTATAGAACATGTGTATGAACACACACAAGGGGTGTATATTTAAAGGGGAAGCACCGCTCGCAGCCATAAAGCCGACCATAATGGCCATAATTCGACCGATACTTCCATCGTCCTTGGCATCCATCAACAAATAATTATCCTTGATGGTATCACACAAAAAAATCGTAGGAGAACAATTGATCGGCATCCTCACACACCCCCACCTCCTGTAATAAAACTCAATAACTAGATGAAGGGATGGTGAGAGCATGTTCAATTAATATAACCTCTGGTCCAGGATCCACCTGTTAGAGTGGTGACATGGGGGACTCGATACGTGACCTCACAAAACTCAAGTTTAGGTTCCCGAGGACAGAAGAGGGATCTTGGGTCCTCATTTTCGTGCTTTCGATCTACATGCAGTTAAATCGGCATGTTTCAGCCGACATGTCCTATAATGATCCTTCCCATCTGTCCATGTTTCCTATAGAGCCTTATTTATCAGGATGGTCCACCAGAGTATTTTCTTGACGGTGGACGTGGTGGAAGGTGACATCATTTACCAAGGCTGGGATAGTTCGAAGACATTGGGTGCAAAAATAAAGACGCCAGGATGGTGCCATCTTTGCAACTTGGGGCCCATGGCATAATCTGATCATGAGTTGGAGTATCACCTTTGAGTCACCTTCCACTTGCATTCGGGTGTAACCATGTCGTATTTCCATGCATAGGCCATGTAGGAGCGCTTCAAGTTCAGCCACATTATTCGTTTCTAGTTCTAGGTAACCATAGAGAATACCAGTCACCTTCCTTGCTCATCCCGGAAGACACCTCCATAGCTAGCCTTTCTCGGGTTTCCTTTGGACGCCTCGTCAAGATTCAACTTGATCCATCCCAAGGGAGGTGGATTCCAAACAATCGGACTAGTAGGAGAGCACTGTCGGTGATGAATGCTTCCAATGTCGATAGGGAGAGTCTGTATTCCCCAGGTGCGTAAAAGGAGCCTCTCTGATTCTGGAATTAGTAGATCTTGTTCGTTCCATAGTGATAAAGTAAGAGACTCCTGAATCCCTTGTCGAATTTGGTTTCAAACAAACTGTTGAGTCCGGTGTTTACCTGTAAATATTACCCAGTTGCGTTGTTTCCAAACCTCCCAGAAAAGGAAACCTTGAAACAGCTTCCATATTCGGTTGGGTATTCTACCTTGGAATGGATCTCCCCTCCATCTTTTGATTGAAACCGCAAGGTCTATGCAGACTCTGTCGATTAAAAGCAAGATCACTGCACCTTTGTCCCACAGTTCACAGGTGAAGTTGTACACATCGAGAAGATGGGAAATGGTTCCGGTGTCTTCACCACACAGAATACAGTAAGAAGGTCCTGCAATGCCCCTTTTCATGATGTTATCCCAAGTTAGGATTCGACCTTTTAAGACCAGCCATAGGAACAAGGTAATTTGGGCCATAATTTGTTAGCCCAAATTTTCATCATTTCAAGGCCCACAGGCTATTCCTCATATCCATTCTACAGAGAGTATGCTTCCTTAATACTAAGCATGCCTTTGGGAGAGTATCCCCAGTGGATTATATCAGGCCCCTCCTGAATTTTTATCCGGGGTTGGATAAGATGATCATAAATCGCACCCCCTTCATCCATACCATATTTGTCCCTCCACCATTCTAAAGGTTTCCATTTCCTGAAGCCGTTGTCATCTTGCTCCCCCTTCCAGTAGTAATTGACCGTCCTCCAGTTGTGATCCTGTAAGGGATGAGGGATTGGATTGGGAATAGGATTTTGGAGAGTTGGTTCTTGTTTCCAGGAATCAATCCATAAGTTGGCCAACGAGCCCTCTCTAATTTCCCAGAAACTGTGTTTTTGGATCAGAGACTTCCCCTCCCTTTCCATTTTCCAGATATGGTATCCCGTCTCAGGCCCCTCAATTCGGATAAGGTGTTGTTGTAGAATATCTAGGGCATACTTGTTGCACCAGAAACTAGCCCAAGGTTCATTAGTATGGGTGATCCATCTCCACCATACTTTCACCCCGCAAACAGTGCTAGGTCTAGCAAGGTCACGAAGTCCCAAACCCCCATCTTTCTTAGGTTGACAGAGAGTGTCCCAGTCGACAAGCGGGCATTTGCGGTGGTCAATTGTACCTCCCCATAAAAAGGTTCTTTGAATACTTTGGATTTCTTTCATCATAGACTTTGGAGCAGCCAACACAGAGAAAAGATACAAAGGCATAACCTGTAAAACTGATTTGACCAAAACCAACCTGTCAGGGAAATATAAGGCCCCCAACGTCCAACTCGAAAGTTTATATTTAATTTTATTTAGGAGCTCTTCCTAGGAGATATTTTTTAGAACCGAGACAGATAAGGGAGCTCCAAGGTATTTGGTTGGAAGGGAACTCTGTTTGAAACCCAGGATCCATAGTATATTTCTTTGAGTAATGGGAGGGGTGTTAAAAAAGAACACCTGAGACTTGTCCTCATTTATGGTTAATCCAGAAGCTTTAACAAAAATGTTTAACCCCTTCTTAAGTTGTCTCGCTTCCTAAACCGAAGAATTCCCCATGAGAAGAGTATCGTCCACATATTGTTGATGGGTCGGGGATTTTTCATAAGGTGGAAACTAGAGGCCTTTGAGGGTCTGTTGGTTCAACATGTCAGAGATAAGCCGCCCCAGGCCTTCAGTCATTAGGACAAAAATGAAAGGCGATAAGGGATCTCCCTGACGAATACCCCTCGAAGGTTTAACGACATCAGAAGGGGTTCCATTAATAAGGATGAAGAAGAAAGCTGAGGAAGTAAGATTTGTTATCCATCGAATCCAACTGTCTCCAAAACCAAAGGAACTCATAATCTCTTTCATGAAATTCCAGTTAAGCTTATCATAAGCTTTACAAAAATCTAGTTTCAGCATCATTCCTGCTTATTTGGAAACTTAGAGGGAGTGTAAAACTTCATGGGCTAAGATAATTCCATCTAAAATGTCTCTTCCTTCCACAAACCCCGATTATTCAGGGGAGATTAGAGTAGGAAGGAGAGGTTTGAGATGATTTTCCAGGACCTTTGTGATTATTTTTTAAATGATGTTACATAGGGAAATAGGTCGAAACATCCTAGGGTTATCAAACATTTCTTTTTTGGTAATCATGGTTAGAAAGGTAGAGTTGAGCGCTGGGAGGACTCCCCTCATTTTCGTATATTCCTCCACAACTTCGCGAACCTCAATCTTAATCAAATTCCAAAAGTGGTGAAAGAAATTTGTAATGAAACCATCAGGGCTGGGAGATTTTCCATCCTCCATTTGGTTGATTTCTCCCTCCATTTCTTGAAGATCGATGGTTCTTATGAGCATCTCATTCTGCTCTATAGTTACCAACCTAGGGATAACTCTTTTGATTTCCCTAATGGCCTCAGTTCTGTCAATATTATGTTCGGTAACCAAAGACTTGAAATGGAGAATCATCTCCTTCTCAATATCTTCATGGGTATCCACAACCTGACCATTGTGAGTTCTTAAATTGTTTATTTGATTATGGTGCCTATGTTGAATGGTAGCACGATGAAAGAACTTTGTATTTTTATCCCCATCCCTTAACCACTGATTCTGAGATTTTTTTTTCAAGAGGATTTCTTCTTTTTTTTCCCGTTCCTGAAGCTATTGAGAAAAAAAATTTTCCTTCGAGTAGAGATCATCTGTGAGTCCCTCCATCATGATAGTTTCCTGGATTTTGTCCATTTGGTGCTCTAACTTAACCTTTTTCCAGTAATATGTTACCAAAGACATCTTTATTCTAGGTCTTCAATTTTTGTTGGAATTAATACATCTTTGTGCCTTGAGGAGGGATGATTGTTTCCCACCAAATCTCCATTTGAGCATGGAAATCCTGATGAGTAAGCCAAAATTGCTCAAAATGGAAAGGCTTTGTCATTTTGATCCCAATGTTACTCCAAATCAGATTAATTGGCCAATGGTTCAAACCTATCGAAGCAAGAGGGTGAGAGACCAGAGCCCCACCAAATAGCATAATACTTTCTGAAAGGAGAAACTTGTCAAGACGCACAGCTACATGGTGATCCCCTCCTCTTATGTTATTCCAAGTAAACTCACTGTTTCCAAAGCCAATGTCTACTAGGTGACTAGATTCAATGAATTCATAAAAAATAGTACTTTCTTGAATGGGAACTCTTCTACCTCCTTTTTTTTTGGATAGAGAGCAAATCATATTGAAGTCGCCTCCTATGATCCAATGGAGTCCTTCAAAATCCCTCCTGATACTGATCATACTGTTGATGAAGTTTCTTTTGTGGGGATAACTACTAGGGCCATACACATTTATAATAATTCCTTGAGTAGTTGTTCCAAGGATGTGAAATTATGTTGAAAGACTAAAGGTTGTTGATACAAAGTTATCAAGAGACACCTGGTTGCGATCCCAAAGGATCGCCAACCCTACAGATTGACCAACAACATATATATCCATCATCTTACACTTTTTCCAAAGAGTCTTCGCTTTAAATACCAGTTGATCCTCAGAGAACTTCATTTCTTGTAGGAAAACTATTGAGGGTTTCTCCATTATGATATTTTTTTAAGCGTTTTGTTTTTTTAGGACCATTGGTCCCTCTGAAATTCCAGGATAGAATCTTCATCATGCAAGATATTTGACAGACAGTAGAGCTTCCTGAATAGTAGGATACTGTCCTGAGTCCACTAACTAAGCCCCCACTTCCCCAATACGTTCTATGTTTTTCCTCCTTCCTCTCTGCGTACCTCCTTCTTTATGTTTGTGTTTTGTCTCCTTAAGTTTTAAGGGTCCAATTCCCAGGCTCGAAGTAGGTTTAGATTTTAAGATTGCCTCTGTTAGAAGTTGTAGTTTTTCGGCGGGGATAGAGTGGACCTCCTTACTCCTGCATGCTTCTTCAATTCTATGTCGATGTATATGTAACTTCGGAATGTATTTCATCTGTGTATTTTATATATATTTATTGTACCCTTATAAGAGATGTGTTATTCCTCTATAAGGAAGTGTCGTCATGTGGATTGACAAGTGTCGCAAGTGTGTGTACTTGCCGATGGGTTATTAGACCACCATGTGGGGTCGGCCCTGAATTATATATAATATAATGTGGATGTACCTAGCTAGACAAGTCGGCCCCATAAGGTCACTGGGCAAAATGGTAAGTATAAATAGAGATAGGAGATCTCTATTTTAGACACTCGAAAAAGTAACTCACTCTCACTTGAAAAGTGGTGCACTAGTGAGGAGGAGGATCATCTGCTATCAGGAGACTATCTCAGTGTTATTTGGTTGTACTTTGGTTGAGCCATTGCTCTCTCTATCTCTGAGGAAGTTGTGGGGTTTTTCACCTTAGGGTTTTCCCCACGGAAACTCTGTGTCTCTTGTCTTTATGCTTTTGATTCTTGTGATGCTTGTCATATTGTGATTGTCATGCATTGATATACTGTAGATGTTATTATCTCAGCAAAGATCCTAAAGTATTGTGAATTTAATGCTCAAAATTTAACATGGTATCAGAGCTAACCTGAGAAGAAGACATTTTGCAGTGACGGAAGCTTGAGTTCCTTATTTATTGGGTTTCTCTCCATAGATTTTTGAAAATCAGTATAGTAGATTCACTCTACTCATCAAGGTGCATCTATCTGTCCAATCAGAATTGAATTCCGAGCATTTTCAGATATGGCCCTAAGAATTAGGGTTTCCACAAAAATAGGAATTTCTGGAATCTGAAGAGACAGCTAGAAGCTCCTTGCAAAAATCGAAGTTTAGAGCTTTGGATCGAGATTTTTGGCTGGGTAGATCTCTGGGAAACGTAAACCCTAATTTAGGGCTCTCCCCAGTGAACCCGAGAGGACAAAAAGGCAATTCTGAAGGGAAAGACTTTGCTGATCTCAAATTCTGAATGCACCAGGCTGATCAGCTCATCAAGGCGCATCTTTCTATCCTTTCAGAAATTTGAAATTCACATTTTGAATTTTTAGGGTTTCTCTGACAAACCCTAATCCGGGACCAGATCCAGTTTTCAGCACTTCAAGTGGTAAGATCTAAATCTTTTCTATTTCCATTTGAAGTACTCTTTAAAGATGTCTCTCCACACCAAGCTTGAGGATAAGCTTGAAGGGGATGATAACTTCTGAGCCTGGAAGTATAGGATTGGGTTAATCCAGGAAGAGAATGAGTTGGACTCATATGTGAAAGAAGACATCCCTATCCCAGAGGATGAAGAGGCTAAGGTATTACATAAGAAGAACTTGGTCAAGGAAAAGAGAATCATTGCTGATTCCATTAAATATCATCTCATACCCCATGTGTCCTCTCTAAAGACACCCAAGGAGATGTTTGACTCTTTGACCAAGCTATTTGAAGGGAAGAACATAAATCGGAAGATGACCCTGCGGAACCAATTGAAAGGAGTAAAGTTTCAAAATGGAGAAACCATTCAATCTTATTTTTAAAGGGTCTCCCAGATCAAGGAACAACTAGAAGCAGTGGATGAAATGGTGGAGAATGGTGAAGTGGTGATGACCACTCTAAATGGCCTACCCAGGTCATGGGATTCCTTTATCTAAGGAATTTGTGCAAGGAAGAAGTTGATCTCCTTCAGTAGACTACGGGAAGAATGCTCACAAGAAGAATCAAGGCTTGTGGCACGAGAAGAAAAGATGGGGAATGAAGATCAAGCTCTCACAGCTCACACCAAGAAAGGGAAGTCCAAGAGAGAGCCATCTCACTCCAAGAAATCTTCAAATCACTTCAAAGAAAGAAGAATATGCTTCACCTGTAATGAGAAAGGACATATTGCCATAAATTGTCCCAAGAACAAGAAGGACAACAACATCTCCAACAAGAAGAAGAAGGGTAGCAAAATAAGGTTTCATGCTTATGCTTCCGAAGATGATGAACCCCCAAAAAAGAAAGCTAGGGAAGAAAGGGATAGTAATGATGACTCATCAAGTGAAGAAGAGTATGTTCTGATCTCTGCTCTCACAGGTACCATCTCCCATGGTTGTAATGATTGATTGATTGATAGTGGGGCTTCCAAACACATGACTGGGTTTAAGGAATCTTTTGTGAACCTATCTGAATGTGAATCACCCCATAAGGTGAAACTTGGGGATGCTTATCAATACCCAATCAAAGGAAGTGGTGAAGCCTCCTACAACCTAGATTTTGGAAAATCTTTGAAGATGAAAGAAGTCCTGTATGTACCTGGGCTCAAGAAGAACTTACTCTCAATCTCTGCATTGGATGCAAAAGGTATGAGGGTTGCATTTGTGGATGGCCAAGTCCTAATGTGGCCAAAGGGAAAGACCATAGATGATGCAGTAGTGATTGGAGAGCAAGAGGGAGGCTTGTATAAATTGAAGGGACAACCTGAACATGCCATGGTGCATGAATCCATGGAGCCAAGTAAACTTTGGCATAGAAGACTTGCTCATATGCACTATAGAGCACTTCCAATTGCAAGCAAGGCTGTAGAGGGTCTTCCTGAAATCAAGACCAAACATGAAGGTGTTTGCAAAGGATGTGCAAAAGGTAAGAACATTAAGAAGGCTTTCCCAAGCAGTGAAAGCAAGGCAAAAGACATCCTAGAAATCATCCACTCAGATGTATGTGGCCCTATGTCATCCAGTTCCCTGAGTGGGTATGTTTACTATGTCTCATTTATTGATGACTTCTCCAGGAAGACTTGGGTATACTTCTTAAAGAGCAAAGATGAGGTGCTTGATAAATTCAAGGAATTAAAAACCTTGATGGAGAATCAAACTGACAAGAAGATCAAAACATTCAGATCCGACAATGGTGGAGAATTCACCTCAAGTGACTTCAAGAAGCTTTGTAGTGATTTAGGGATTAAGAGGGAGTTGACTACTCCTTATAATCCACAACAGAATGGAGTTGCAGAAAGGAAGAACAGAACTATCATGGAAGCAGCAAGGGAAATTCTTCATGACCAGGATCTACCTATGCATCTATGGGCAAAAGCAGCTAGAACAGCTGTATATGTGCAGAACAGAACACCCCACAAGATATTGGACAACAAGACACCAGAAGAGGTCTTTTCTGAAGGGTATCTTTGTGGGTTACAGTGAAATATTGAAGGCTTACAGAATATACTTTCTAGGGTTCAAGAAGATTGATGTCAGCAAGGATGAATATAAGTTCAAGGACAGGTAATCCAGGAAGCAAAGGTCAAGAGGGAGCACTCTCCAGTAGCTCCTGCAAGGATGCAGATTTTCAGAAGGAGTTGACCATCTTCCCACATTCCACAACAGAAAAATGTAGAAGAAGCTACTTCAGCAACTCCTGCCAGGAAGCAAAGACTCAGAGGGAATCCACCCAACAAACACACAAAGATAAGTATTTGAATTGTCATTACTTGCATATTTTATTGTTTAAATAATATTGTTCAATAATGTATATAATGATGTTCCTAGAGTTAGGTTGTGTATTATGCATATTAGAATAGTTGCATTGATGAACAGTATACTACTAATATATGGCACTGTACAACATTCCATTGCTACTTATCGAGAATGAAACCTCTTTGCTGACATGTTGGGAGTAGTGCAAACTCTTAACAATGTTCTGGTAGAGACTGGAAGGCATCTAGAAAGTTGTGGAACATGGATAAATGTTGTATTGAAGCATTGGCTAAGATAACTGCATGACATATTTCTTTATGTGTAAAGAATTTGTTCTGAAAATTATGAGATGTTTCTAATCATGCAATTTAACTTGTTTTGTAGGAAAGACCGTATATCTTCACCTACAAAAAGGACTACAACATTTGTTCCAGCAACAAAGATATCTATTGAAGATATTGAAGTTCCCAGGATCTGGGATGAAGAAATGGAATGCCATGATCCGTCGATCATGAAGAAGATGTTTGGGATGCAGTCCCAAGACCTAACAGGGAGTCACATATGTGCAGATTGAAGGAAGCCTTGTATGGCTTGAAGAAAGCTCCCAGAACATGATATGGTAGGATGGACAGTTTCCTATCTAGTTTGGGCTTTACCAAGAGTAAAGCGGATTCCAACCTTTACTACAGGTTGAGGAAGGGAATCTTGTGATTCTACTCTTGTATGTGGATGACTTATTTGTAACAGGAGATGACAGACTGATTGCAGATACTAAGAGGAAGCTTGCTACTGAATTCGATATGAAATATTTGGGAATGATGCGTTATTTCCTAGGTATGGAGGTGTGGCAGAGTACAGGTGGGATCTTCCTTGGTCAAGGGAAGTACACAGTAGATATCCTGAAGAGATTCAGGATGATGGATTGCAAGACCATGGCCACACCTATGGCATCGAATCTGAAGCTTCTATGCGATGCTTCATCTGAGCCGGTTGATGTCTCTATGTATCGTCAGATGATTGGGTCCTTGATGTACCTGACGAACACGAGACCAGACATTTGCTTTGCTGTGAACACATTGATTCAGTTCCTGACAAATCCGAGGAGTGTTCACCTGGTTGCTGTAAATCATGTGCTGAGGTACCTGGAGGGTACAGTGGATTATGGGCTCAAGTATGAAGCGAATCAAAATTTTAACCTGCAGGGTTATGTTGATTCAGATTGGGATGGCAGTGCTGCAGATAGGAAGAGCACATCTGGATGCTGCTTCAGTATGGGATCAGGTGTGATATCTTGGTTTAGCAGGAAGCAGTCCTGCGTAGCATTGAGTAACGTTGAGGCAGAATATGTTGCAGCCTGTTCAGCTAGTTGTGAGGCAGTATGGCTACGGAAGCTACTATCTGATTTATTTGATCTCCCATTGGATGCTACTGGTATCTTCTGTGATAACTAGAGCTGTGTGAAGCTGTTCGAGAACCCAGCGTTTCATGACAGGTCGAAACACATAGAGATCAAATATCACTATATCAGGGATATGGTGCAGAGAGGAGCCATGAAGCTCCTGTATGTTGCGACGGACGAGCAGATTGCAGATGTGCTGACGAAGCCACTGGCCAGAGTGAAGTTCGAGTACTTCAGAGAGAGGCTTGGTGTTCTTCAGATCGAGGACACTTCGAGGAAGAAGTGATGGACACATTTGCTGAAGCCATTCCAAGCATGTTGGAAGGAGGATCCTTCACATGGCTATGGATGTAAGCGCTGGATGATGAGCATCAGTATGATGTTCTGGTTTCTGTTGTATATGATCAGTTGGATCATTTTTATGTATGTATGTATGCATCATGTTGGATGCTGGATATGATCAGTTGGATCATTTTTATGTATGCATCATATTGGATGCTGGATATGACCAGTTGGATCATTTATATTTATGTACGCATCATGTGGGATGCTGGGTATGATCAGGTATATCATGAATATTGATATGTATCAGGTATGATCAGGTAGATCATGTATGGTGATGGATACATTGTGTGGATCATGTATCTATGTATCAGGTGGATACACTATGTATGATTATATGTATCAAGTAGATACATGGTGTGCATCAGATGGATGCATTGTATGATCAGGATGATCGTGGATGACGAGCTTCTCCATATGACATACAGCAGGATGTTGCAGTGATGATGATCAGGATGATCATGTGGACATCAGGATGATGTATGATGAGTATCAAATGATACTTTGTGGCCGTGGATCAGGTTGTGCAGGTAAGCATGTAATTTGTGCCTGGGAGATTTGCATATGGTCTTTCAAGGTTTTTCCTATGGCATGTAATTCGGTGCCCTGGGACATCTGGCAAATCCTCTTTCGAGGTTTTTCTTTGGGAGGACATATAAATTGTGCCCTGGGAGATCTGCAGATAGTCTTTCGAGGTTTTTCCTATGGCATGTAATTCAGTTCCCTGGGATATCTGGCAGATGCTCTTTCGAGGTTTTGTCCTATGGCGTGTAATTTGCTCCTGGGAGATCTGGACAGGATGAAAAAGGCCTCATATGCTTCAGCCAGGTTTTGCCATGACCACATGTAATTTGATCCTGGGAGATCTGGACAGGATGAAAAAGTCCTCAAATGCTTCAGCCAGGTTTTGTGGTGGACCACATGTAATGTGCTCCTGGGAGATCCGACAGGTAGAGCTGTGTGCTCGTAACAGCTTGGGATGCTTCAGCCAGGTTTTGTGGTGAGATCACATGTAATGTGCTCCTGGGAGATCCGACAGGTAGAGCCGTGTGCTCGTAACAGCCTGGGATGCTTTAGCCAGGTTTTGTGATGGGTCACATGTAATGTGCTCCTGGGAGATCCTACAGGTAGAGCTATGTGCTTGTAATAGCCTGGGATGCTGCAGCGAGGTTTTGTGATGCACGTAATAAGTCCTGAGGATTCCACAGTATGGCCAATGATGATGAAGACCTGCAGGTGGTGGGCCTACATCCAGTATGAAAAAGGACTGGCTCTGTAGAACTTCCTATGACGAGTAGAGTCAAAAATTGGTTGAGATAGCAGCAGCAGTGACGATGATGATGACGATGCATCGATGACAATGATCCAGAGAAGAAGACTTGTCTAGCAGATCTGTGTCGAGAAATACTTTCCTAGTTAAGAGGGAGTGTTGATGTATATGTAACTTCGGAATGTATTTCATCTGTGTATTTTATATATATTTATTGTACCCTTATAAGAGATGTGTTATTCCTCTATAAGGAAGTGTCTTCATGTGGATTGACAAGTGTCGCAAGTGTGTGTACTTGCCGATGGGTTATTAGACCACCATGTGGGGTCGACCCTGAATTATATATAATATAATGTGGATGTACCTAGCTAGACAAGTCGGCCCCATAAGGTCACTGGGCAAAAAGGTAAGTATAAATAGAGATAGGAGATCTCTATTTTAGACACTCGAAAAAGTAACTCACTCTCACTTGAAAAGTGGTGCACTAGTGAGGAGGAGGATCATCTGCTATCAGGAGACTATCTCAATGTTATTTGGTTGTACTTTGGTTGAGCCATTTCTCTCTCTATCTCTGAGGAAGCTGTGGGTTTTTTCACCTTAGGGTTTTCCCCACGGAAACTCTGTGTCTCTTGTCTTTATGCTTTTGATTCTTGTGATGCTCGTCATATTGTGATTGTCATGCATTGATATACTGTAGATGTTATTCTCTCAGCAAAGATCCTAAAGTATTGTGAATTTAATGCTCAAAATTTAACATTCTATCCAAATCCAGATCTCCCATTTCCATTTCGTCGACGTCCTCTTCCACTTTCTCCCTTTCTGGTGGGTTTCTAGGTTGGGAGGAGATCTTTTTATTGATCCTATTTCCAGGGATGGAATTTCTATGACTTGAGGTTGTGGTTGTTGTTCCTCAGAGGGAGTCAGCACCTCCGAAGGTTTTTGCACCAGTACAGGAAAATTTTTTGATGTGATGGATTTCTTACTTGGGTCTGGACCATTGTGCTTTCATCTGGTTCTTTTCTTGTTGGTAACCTTAACAAATCCTTCTGAGTCTAATGTCTCAGTGATTTTTTTTGGGGTAGCTCAGCTTGTCGGGTTAAATGGAAATTTTAGACCAGATGTCCATGTGTATTGCAATGATGACATCTAAAGGGGATGTGCTCATAATCAAGGGTTTGAAACCATTCTGAGTCTTCCCATGTAAGGTTAATCTCCTCAGGGAGGTCTTTAGAAATATTCATATATACACAGAGTCATGCATAAGAAACATACCTTCCTTGTTTGGTGAGGTCTGAGGTTTTCACAAATTGACCCAAAGCACCTCCAATTGCCTTCAATATTGTTGGGTCCCAATCCTAACATTGCTTGAGGACAAGCAATCTTGGGAAGGGAGGACTGTCATGTTCCCAAATTTTCCTATCGTCCATGGGGATGATTTTAGCCTAAGTCACCTAGGCATTAATTAAATAATTAATGGATGGATGAAGAAAGATTCCTAAGGGTGAATTTGAGGAATTAAATGGATAAGCAGGGGATCCCATGAAGTTATTAACCCCCAATTCAAGTGCTAAGGTGATTTATTAATTAATTGAGAAATTAATTAATTGGGGAAGTTTTGAGGCAATTACACCATAGTAGTTAATTAATTATTGGATAATTAATTAATTGCTTAGCTAAATTATTTCTAAGTTGTATTATTGTCATTTAAGTGTTAATTACTAATAAATGTGCCAAGTGGTTGATGACTTGGATAGGAAATTCGAATTGGTCAAGTAGGCCAAAATTGCTTAAGTGATAAATCTCAGAAAAGCTAAGGAATCTAGTGGAGACAAGTTGGCAAGATGAACCCAGAAAGGAAACTGACAAAAGCTGGAAAAATCAGACAAAAGCAGGAAAGAGGAAAGTAAAGAAAGTGGAAAGATTCAAAAAATCTTTCAGAAAGAAAATAGCAACAACCAGAAAAGCTACCTAAAGCGCACTTGCCCAAATTCAGTGAAGGAGGTGAAGGAAAGAAAGTTTTGAAAGCTCAGAAGTTGTTATTCTCCTCAAGAAATTCACCCTCATGGCTTTGGAGTAGAATGGGCAAGTGGGTAACCTACTCTCACAGGTCACCAAGTCAAGAACTTGCTCAGCAGGTCATCATGAATTTTATAAAAGAATCCAACCAACTCCATTTGACAACTTTTGATCATTTGAGAAATTTGCTTGAGAGCTCTGAGCTTCTCTAGTGTTGAGTGATGTGCCTCAACAAAGTTTGCTTGGGAGATGTGCCCCAAGGCCCCATGAGTTTCCAGTGAGTGTTATCTAGGTCTAGAACATGATGCTACAGCCAATCACATTCAGATCAGTTCAGCATTGAAGTCACACAATCAGTTGGGAGAGAAGATCTCTCATACAGTGAAATTCTAGCTAGTTTTGGTGAAGCTTCTCTAGTAGAAGATGAATGCTCTAGTGAATGTGCCCAAGGATTGATGGAGGGTTGGTACAGACATATTTTCATCCAATAGTGATGTCCAGTATAATAAATCATTCTCATAACTGATCCATTCTCTTCTTCTCACTCATTCTCCCAACCACAGCCAGATTTGGAGGTGTTTTCTCTATAAGGAAGAGAAGAGTTGTGGATAGCACCCCATTCTTTCTCGGAGATTCAGTGTGCAGGCCATACTCTGTTTCATATCTATAGAAGACCAGAGTATACTTTCAGAACAGATATTTAGCCAATACATCTCTCTTACAGTCCTTCCATGGCCCTATGAGGGGGTTTTCTAGTCTACAAGACATTGCACCGATGAGGAGCTAATTAAAGAGTACAAAATTGGTTCAGTGAGTAATAATTCAAATTTATTCTGTTAATTAAATTATATCAGAGCATATTAATATTTCAGAACATATCATTTAATTAAATCAAGTCATTTATTAACTCAGATTGGAAGACTAGCTCATTGAGCATTGTTTATTGACTAGTTTTGTAAGAATGACTGCCAAATTTGTTCTAAATGTCAGATTTACTTTCTGTAAGTTGTAGGAGGTCAATAACACATCATATTATCTATATCAGTCCCTACTTAAATAATTTGGGAGGATTTAACCCCTTTTTGTAAAGATTGCAATTTGACTAGCTCTGTCATCCCGACAGGGCCTAAAACTTCCAAACCACTCCTACTCTTCTCAAATCCTTTTGAATGCTGATAATTGTGTCCATTGAACCTATTTTACTATCATAGCTCAGTTTTTTACCCACCCAGTCTAGTAAGCATATGCTGGTGCACCCAAGAATCTTTGCGGTAGGCTTCAGCGGTAGCTGATGTCCGAAACATAAATGGCTCCAGTGCTTTGTGCTTAGGACTCTCCCTATGATGTTATTATTTGTTGCTGCACATTTCCCCATACAAATTCCAGAACTGAAAGTTCATCCCACCATACTCAGATTCAATCTCCATCCCCATCACTAACCTCCTGCTCGGTTTAAAAGAATTATTAAGAAATTTATCCAGTGAATTTTATTAAAAATTTTGAAGTGAAGTTAATATCTTGGTGAAATATTCCCAAGGATATTACAGATAATTGGGACAAGATGAAAGCTGAGGACATTGCCTTCATTGGTCTTAATCTATCGGATTTGTATCAATGAATGTGTCATGAAACTACAACAAATAATCTTTGATATAATCTTGGCTCTATGTATGAGGATAATTCCCTCATCGATTTCATCTTCCTATATAAATAGTTGTATATTGTGATGAATGAAGAATGGTTATAGGGTTACATTCACCTCAACACCCTCAATGCCTTGCTTCATGAGTTCAATGTTATTTGTGACAAAGTAAAACAAAATGAGATATGTATAGCCTTTCTCTATAGTCTTCTAGATTATTGGGAGAATCTAATAGTTGCCATGATTTGAGCTAAAAATTTAATCTCAAGTTGGATGAGGTCATGGATGTGATCATGGATCAGTTGTTGCAAGCGGAAATATGGAGACAAACTTGAGAAATAATGATTGATTCATAAGATTTGGTGACTAGGGATAACTCTATGGAAAAAAATGATGCAAAGAGATCTAGTGGGAGAAAATGTATAACTAGAGAAACATATGCCAATAAAGGTAGAAAGTGCCAAAATTGGATTTGTTGTAGGTGACATCAAAGAGGGAACATGAATAGTGGATCCTTAAAATGAGTATTCAATTGGAAAACCTACACATATTTAACATCTCATTGTTCGTGAAATCATCACACACATGCACCCATAATTGCATCTATTTCATTTCACATTTAACTTGGTTACAATATGATATCATAATCTTAAATAAATGTACTTGCATTTTGGATTGGAATTAATAACACCAACATTATTCAAGCCCGATTCCTTAATTGCACGTGGTTTTGTATGCATTGTACATGGTTCCACTCGCATTATTCACATATCCATCAAAATTGTCCATCTTTCCATAAATATTCATCATGGATCCACCCCTAAAATGTTTATTTTTCATGAATTTTATTCAAGGTTCCTTGTATGGTTCCACCACCTCGTGACCATTACTCATGGTTCCACCACCAATGATCATGGTTTCATAAATAGAGCTCATGGTTCCATTAACTTTGTTCTAGATTTAACCACCAAATGTACAATATTCCACCACCAAATATGTTCATGGTTCCATCAACTCTAACTTTTCTATCGATTATTCCAACACCAAATTCACAGTTCCACTAATATTGTTCAAGGTTCCTTAATTGTATATGGTTTTGTATGCATTGTACATGGTTACACTTGCATTGTTCGCAATTCCATCGAAATTGTCCATGGTTCCATAAACATTCATCATGGTTCCACCCCTAAAATGTTCATTTTCCATGAATTTTGTTCAAGGTTCCTTATATGGTTCCACTACCTCGTGACCATTACTCATGGCTCCACCAGTAATGCTCATGGTTCCATAAATAAAAGTCATGGTTCCACCAACAATTCTCATGGTTCCATAAATAGAACTCATGGTTCCACAAACAATGCTCATGGTTCCACAAACAATGCTCATGGTTCCATTAATCTTGTTCAAGATTCAATCACCAATTGTCCAAGAGTCTGGAACCAAATATGTTTATGGTTTCATCAACACTAACTTTATTTAAGGTTCCATATGCATTGTTCAGGATTCCACGACCTTGTGACCATGTATGCATTCATCACCAAATGTTTCATGGTCCATAAATAATGCTTATGATATTCACGGTTCCACCAACATTATTCAAGGTTCCTTAATTGCATATGGTTTTGTATGCATTGTACATGGTTCCACCCACATTGTTCATAGTTATGATCAAAGTTGTCAGTGGTTCCATAAACATTCTTCGTGGTTCCACCCCTAAAATGATCATTTTCCGTGAAGTTTGTTCAAGGTTCCTTATATTGTTCCACCACCTTGTGACCACTAATCATGGTTCTACCAATACTACTCATAGTTCCATAAATAGAGATCATGGTTCTGCCAACAATGCTCATGGTTCCATAAATAGAGATCATGGTTCTACCAACAATTCTCATGGTTCCATTAACTTTGTTCAAGATTCAACCACATAGTGTCTAAGATTTTGCCACCAAATATGTTCATAGTTTCATCAACACTAACTTTGTTCAAGGTTCCATGCGACATATTGCTCATGATTCCACCACCTCGTGACCATTTATACATTACTCACTAAATGGTTCATGGTCCATAAATAATGCTTATGATATTCATGGTTCTAGAAACATTGTTCAAGGTTCATTAATTGCACATGGCTTTGTATGTACATTTCCACCCACATTGTTCAAAGTTCCATCAAAATTATCCATGGTTCCACACCTAAAATTCTCATTTTCAATTAATTTTGTTTAAGGTTCCTTGTATCATTCCACCACCTCGTGACCATCACTTATGGTTCCACCAATAATGCTCATGATTCCATAATAAAGCTCATGGTTCCACCAACTATTCTCATGATTCCAATAACTTTGTTCGAGAGTCAACTGCCTTGTGTTCAGGTCCCAGGATTCTACCACAAAATATGTTCATGGTTTCATCCACACTAAATTTGTTCAAGGTTCCACATGCATTGCTCATGATTCCACCACCTCGTGACCATGTATGCGGTACTCATAGAATGGTTCATGGTCCATAAATAATGCTTATGATATTCACGATTCCACCAACATTATTCTAGGTTCCTTAATTTCACGTGGTTTTTTATGTGCATGGTTCCACCGACATTGTTCATAGTTCCATCAAAATTGTCCATGGTTCCATAAACGTTCATCATGGTTCCACCCCTAAAATTCTCATTTTCCATGAATTTTGTTCAAGATTCCTTATATGATCCCACCACCTCGTGACCATCAGTCATGGTTCCACCAATAATGCTCACAATTCTATAAATAGAGCTAATGGTTTCACCAACAATGCTCATGGTTCCATTAAGTTTGTTTGAGATTCAACCACCAAATGTCCAAGATTTTTCCACCAAATATGTGCATGGTTTCATCAACACTAACTTTGTTCAAGGTTCCATACATATTTCTCATGATTCCACCACCTCGTGACCATGTATGCATTACTCATGAGATAGTTTACGATCCATAAATAATGCTTATGATATTCACGATTCCACCAAATTGTTCATGGTTCCTTAATTGCACATGGTTTTGTATGTATTGTACATGGTTCCACTTGCATTGTTCAGAGTTCCATCAAAATTGTCCATGGTTCCATACACATTCATCATGGTACGTTCCACCCCTAAACTACTCATTTTCCATGAATTATGTCCAAGGTTCCGTGTATGGTTCCACCACCTTGCGACGATTACTCATGGTTCCAAGGTGAATCCATGAAGATGGGTAACACTTTTGGCCAAAAGTGGCGGTGAAAATGTGTTTTTTACTCATTCATTAAATTGAATCCCTTAATACTCATATATGCCTTGTGAATTCCGACATGCAACTAAAAAACAAATTGTAGGGAATTATGTTGTATTTCCACCTATATATATTTTTTAAATAATATTATTATTGAATGTGCCAAAATTGCATTTAATGATAGGTATGTTCTTGTAAATTTCAGGAAAAGTTAACAACTAGCTTGTGTGCACGTAAAATAATTTAGTGATAAATGCATAATTATATTTTTTTATTAATTTTTGAAACTGACTATTGAAAATTTTAATTGCATTTCGTACACATGTATGCATGTAATCGTTTTTTACTGGTTACAAAAATCGAGAAAAAAAAACTACCCTTTTGAATATGACACATTGTTTTGGGGTCTATATTTTTTTTAAAATTTTGGTTGTGTACTTTTTATGTTGTTGATTTTTCTTTGCGTTGATTCGAAGTTGTGGACATGGTTTTGTAAGCGTAAGTTTGAAAAGAAAATTTAAAAAAAAAAACTATCATATGAACTCAGAAACCCATAAATTTTATGCCAATGGATAGACAATTCGTTAACAAATCCATCGATATGAATTCATCCACCTAAGGTGCATCCTAGGACAGGGTTTAGGCCTAGCAAAGAGGGTAATAAAATTAAATATGCAAAAAATGGGGCTAGAATCATGTTTTAAATCCCTCAATCAAACTATTAGCTCGATCGAGGGTGATCAAGGTTTTACGCACTTTTTTATGTGCATTTTTATCTCGATCGAGGTTTTAAATCCTCATCGATAGAGCATGTATATTTATGTAATTTTTTTTTTATAATATATATCATTAATTACTCATTTTTAATACATGTACTTAAAAATACCAATAGGTATGCCCCAAGATTGACTCTGAGAATTACTTTGGAAAAATGCTCCAAGAAGTGATTACCTCCAACGGCTACTTACTTGAAGTTTGAAGGCCGAGCGTGGTGCAGTGGCTCGGGGTGAGTGGTGGTAGGATGGTACGAACTCAGGGGAGGGGCCCTTCACCTCCTCCAAGGCATGAGAAGGAAACGATGAAGGAGATTATGACAGTACAACTTCAGGAGGAAGTAATCAGAGGAGAGGGTTGCATTCCTCAGGCTAAGATTTCTGCATCTGATCCAGGAAACGCGGGGCGGGGGTCTTGAACCCATAAATTTCTTAGTACTCCAGCCATTTCGGTGAATCCTACACGGGTTAAGGAGCGAATCCAGCACATGATGGATCATGCATTAATTGGTAAATTCATGGGTATCTGGCCCTTGGAGAAAGCTCTAACGTGGTGGATTAATTATACTTGGAAACCTAAAGGTCACTTTGATCTTCTATTGGGTTCTAAGGGTTTTCTTTACTGTGGTTTTTCTAAACGTGGAAGACAAGGACTAGTATTTGAGGGAGGACCTTATTTCTACTACTCAGCAGGGTTATTCTTACGAATGTGGAAGGATCATTTTAACCCTGATAAGAAAGATATGCCAATAGCTCCAGTTTGGATTAGACTTTATTCATTACCGACTGAATACTGGGACTCTGACATCCTGAAGGCTATTAGAGGCGCTCTAGATAATTTTGTTAAAATATGTGATCAAACTAAGCAAGGAAGGTATGTGTCATATGCTCGTCTATGTTTTTACATGAATATTTCTAAAACCCTACCAAAGGGGTTCACATTAACATGGGAAGAATCTGAGTGGTTTCAAACCCTAGATTATGAACATGTACCTTTTCAGTGCCGACGATGTCATACCCATGGACATCTGGCTCGGGATTGTCATCTGAACCTCCCTGTGGAAATACCAGGTAGAAAACCTCAGGAACATCAAGATTCAGAAGGTTTTACCAAAATCTCTAAACGGAGAAGAACGGGAAGGAGGCATAATGGTTATGAATTGAGAAATAAAGTACCTAGTACGAATTGCATTGCTGTGTTGGATACTAATCTCCCATAAACTCCTATTCCTTTGGTAGCTCAAGATTCTCCTCATCCTGAGGCTGAAATTTTAGCAGTGATACCTAAGATTAGTAATAAGAATAAATCTACTAGGAAAAACCCTCTGGAAGCAGAGCATATGGAGGAGGAATTGGAGGAGATGGAACTAGGAGACCTCGATCTTGATAGCATCGAAGAGGCCTGCAAAAACATTGAGGTTCATTCTATCTTGCATAACCAACTTAAGCTATTGAAGGACACGATTCTTAAAATGAAACCTACCCCCAACTTGGGGATTGGTCCCCTAAAATTGCATGAGAGCAAAAGGAAATTCAAAGAAGGAGGATCGAAGAGGGGAAGGAGATCCAACAGGGAGAGAATAGGGGAAATTGGGGCTCAATTGGTTGACTCAGGTCAGTACCCCATGATCCAGGAAGCTCTACTCTCTGTGAGATACAGTGCTTGATGAAAATTGTTTCGTGGAATATTAGAGGGACCAATGGTCCTCACAAAAGAAAAACTCTGAAAAGTAAGCTTATGAAGGAAAAACCTGTTGTTGTTTTGTTACAAGAAACTAAGTGTTCGAGAGCACAACTGGAACTAAATGCTCGTAGCATATGGAAACAATGTAATTTTATGGCGTTGGATGTTATTGGTCATTCTGGAGGAATGGCTATCCTGTGGGACCCTCGGCATGTGTCCCTCACTGACTTTCTCTCTACCAAGTTTAGTCTCTCTGTTGCGTAGTCATCTTTTAGGCACTAATGCGCGGGGGATTATTACCAATGTGTATGGGCTGAGTAGTTATCCGGAGAAGCGTAATTTCATTACCAGTTTAACTAAGCTTAGGAGAATGTTTGAAGGGACTCATTGGATTGTAGGAGGAGATTTTAATTTGATCAGGTCATTATCTGAGAAAAAAGGGGGCAGAAGAATCCTGACTCTTGAAAATACCATGTTTGATGAATTCATTGAGACCAGTAATCTGATTGATGTTGATATGGGGAGCAACAAGTTCACTTGGAATAAAAAAAGAGGAGGGGATCATTTGGTGGCTGTTAGGCTCTATAGGTTCCTCATTTCGGAAAGCATTATGCTTTTAGGGGGGGACTCTGTCATCTCGCTCGATTGCCTCTTTAGGCTCAAACCATTGGCCTGTTTCCCTTATCTAGACTAATATTGGGACTAGAATGACAAGGCCTTTTAGGTTTGAGAGTTTTTGGTTAACTCATAAAGACTTCCAAACTCGTGTGGAGGAATGGTGGAAGAATATGATTCCCCCTCATGGCACTAAGATGTACTATTTTCAACAAAAACTGAAACTGTTGAAACAAAAGATCAAAAGTTGGAATAAAGATGTCTTTAGGAACATTTTGATTGATAAAGCTAAGATTGAAGTACAGATGGAACATGTCCAGGAAAGCATCATGCAGATAGGCTTGACTGTTGAACTGGCTATGGTGGAAAAAAACCTTTCTGAACAGTTATATCAGAGACAGACTCAAGAAGAACTTTTGTGGCAACAGAAATCTAGGAACCAATGGCTGAAGAATGGGGATAAGAATACGAAGTTCTTCCACAGAGAAACCATCCAACATAGACACCAAAACCAGATATGTAACCTCCGTACCCCTGATGGTGTGATAGTTGATTATCATGAGGATATAGAGCAGGAACTCATTACTCATTTTAAGGAAGTGATTATGGAACCACAGGTGGACCGCTTTGAGGCTTGTCAGGAGATCAAGGATGCAATTCCTAGGCTCATTACGGATGAGTAGAATGAGATGTTCATTCATCCTATTGAATTCTAGTAGGTTGAGATCGCCATTAACCAAATGGAGGATGGAAAATCCCCAGGGCCTGATGGTTTTACGGCTAATTTCTTTCACCACTTTTGGGACTTGATAAAAAATGAAGTTTGGTAGGTAGTGGAAGAATCACATAGAATGAGGAGGGTTCTCCCTGCTTTAAACTCTACCTTTCTCACCTTGATACCGAAAACTCCAGTGGATGAGAGTTCTGACTTGTTTAGACCGATTTCTCTGTGTAACATCATCTATAAACTCATCACGAAAGTCCTGGCTAATCGAATCAAACCCCTTCTCCCTTCTTTGATCTCTTTGGAGCATATGGGATTTGTGGAAGGAAGACAAATTCTCAATGGTATTATCCTAGCACAGGAAGTCTTACACTCCCTAAAGAGCATGAAGAAAGTTGGGATGTTACTAAATTTAGACTTATCCAAACCTTATGATAAACTAAATTGGACCTACATGAAAGAGATTATGAGCTCCTTCGGTTTTAGTGAGGTCTGGATCAAGTGGATAGCTAATCTTACATCCGCTGCATTCTTTTCTATCCTGATCAATGGGCATCCATCTATTGTCTTCAAGCCAGCGCAGGGCATCTGCCAAGGAGATCCTCTCTCACCATTTCTCTTCGTGACCATGATAGAAGGACTTGGAAGGCTCATTTCGCATTTAGTAGAATAGGGGAAACTCAAAGGTCTCAAGTTCCAACCTTATGAGAAGGCTATAACGCATCATCAGTTTGTTGATGACACTTTCCTGATGGGACACTCCTCTGTTCAGGAAGCTAGAAAAATTAAGAAGGCTTTGAATCTTTTCTTAAGAGCCTTGGGGCTTACTATTAATATGGATAAATCCTTGATATTCTTCTTTAATACTCCTCCTTCTAGTCAAAGGAACATTGTAAGGATTTTAGGATTCAAGAAGAGTTCCCTTCCAACCAAATACTTGGGTGCCCCCCTATCTGATGTTTTCCTAAACAAGGCTTCCTGGGAAGAACTCTTAATTAAAATGCGTGAGAAACTCTCTAATTGGATGCTCCGAGATTTGAACTTTTTGGGAAGAGTTGTCCTTGTTAAAACTGTACTGTAAGTGATGCCTCTGTATCTTTTCTCAGTGTTATCGGCTCTTAAGTTGGTTCTGAAGGACATCAGAGATATCCAACGCTCCTTTCTTTGGGGAGGCACTACGGAGCATAGAAAATGGCCCCTGGTGGATTGGGAGACTTTGTGTAAATCTAAACCTGAAGGGGGTTTAGGTCTCCGGGATCTTGAGAAGCTTAGTATTGTTTATGGAGATAAAATTTGGTGGCGCTGGCTCACTCATACAACTGAGCAATGGGATAGTTTCTGGGGAAAGAAGTATGCTCCAGAGTTTGGAAAACAGGACTGGTTTAGGGTGGATGGACCGGAGCAAGGTTCGCATATTTGGAATGACTAGGAAGGGGCGTGATTTGATCAGGAAACACGGTTCTTGGGAGGTTCGTCAAGGATCTTTGGCTAATCTGTGGTCTGATGCATGGCAACAAGAACCAACTCTTCTAACTCTGGTGAATGATATCCCTCCAGACTCACTTGCTTCAAACCATAATTGGTAGATGGTTGAGCATTATTGGTAGGAGGAACCGAATGACAGGGGTTTTCGTGTGTGGCAACCAATTAAATGGTGAATGGCTAACTATGGGGAGGAGATAGGCAAGCAAATCCATGAATTATTGCAACACCGACAGGTCAAAATTCAGATGGAAATGGACCTTCTGTGCTAGGGATATCGACCTAAAGGTATGTTTACTATGAAGGAAGCTTACTACATCCAGGGTGGTCAGGATAATCCCATTGTAGAAAGTGAATGGAAGCACCTCTGGGGAGCTAAATTATGACCTAAAATCACTCTCTTCCTCTGGTTGGTGTTGAAAGGCATAATTCTGACGTGGGACAATATCACTAAGCAGGGCTTCGAGGGACCTTCTTTCTGCATTCTCTGTGGGACTCATGGGAAAACGATTGCCCATCTTCTGGATGAGTGCAGGTTCTCCTCGGGCTTATGGGATAAGGGAGCTATGATATTCTTCTTGTCGGATAGAATTAGAACTAACCCTACTGAAATGATCAAATGTTGGAGGAAGGATCCCTTCCAGGGGAGAATTCTGAATAGAATTTGGGAACTTTTCCCAGGTTTTCTTGCTTGGGAAGTGTGGAAAGAACGTAACAAACAAATTTTCACAAGAAAACATCAGACATGCAAGGTTATATGGAGTCAAATTCAGCGTGGCATTATAGAGACTTTGCAATTAACTTCTTGGATGGAGCAAGATATGAACATACTGGGAAATGAAGTAATTATTTTACATAACTGGGGCATTTGGGTGCCTCCTAGCCATATCGAGAGCCTTCGCCTGCATTGAACGTCTCCTGAAAGTCCGGCGGTCTGGTCTCCTCCATTACTGGGCTGACTCAAGCTTAATTTCGATGGGGCTTCAAAAGGAAACCCTGGTAATGCTGGTTATGGTGGTGTCGTGCGCGATGACAAAGAGAATTTTTTGTATAGCTATTATGGCCATCTGGGAAAGGAAACCAATAACGTGGCCGAGTGTGAGGCGGTGCTGCAGGGTTTATGCATGGTGGCTCGGCATGGCATCAATTGTATTCATGTGGAGGGTGACTCAAAACTTATTATCCATCTAGCCACCAGTCTTGGTAATGGGACCTGTGCGGCCAAGTTGGCCCCTTCATGGAGGTTGGCGTGGCGCATGACCTATCTGGAAAATATCATCACATCGATGAACTCCGTCACCTTCCACCATGTGAGGAGAAGTGCGAATTGCTTGGAAGATGTGCTTGCGAACCAAGGTGCCAATTATCACGATGATGGATGGGATGGAGAGGCCCTCAACATGCCGGTGAGCACGTGTCAGGCTAAGTGTCTGCAAACTGCTGAAAATGACAGATGTGCGATGAATAATGTCACTGGCCTGCATCCGAAGTAAGTGAAGTGATGGTTTATAACCGGTGGTGTACTACTGCATGCAGAGGTTACAGGAGGCATTATGGTAATTATCTGAAAAAGTTAACTACCCATCCTTTACCCTTTTCCTCATCACCTATGTTAATTATGCTCAGAGATCTAGAGCATGGGATGGAAACTGGTAATCGACTTCCCACGTTTAGAATGGAGGTTGCTGATCAGGGTTCTGATTTCATGACGATTGCTAAGGACGCGGGGAATTACTACAGAGCTCAAATCATTATGGTGGAATTAATGGTTGCGAGTGGCGTCTTGCCTTTATATTCTTTCACCAGGGTCGGCTTTCGCCATCTCTGTAGTCATTTCGAGAAGGTCTGTGCCTTGTTAAGTTTTATTGTGTTTTCTTGCTGGTTGGATTGTGGTAATATTGCTATTGTGAGTATGCCTCCTAGATTTCATCCTACTCATCGGGGTCGCCATGGTCAGGGTGAACCGAGTAATCTGAACAGGGGCATTAAGGCCCAGGCTGGGCCTAACAGGGATCAGTGGAGAGCTGCTTCGACTGTGGTTTTATTTCGTCGCCTTTTTCCTCAAACATTACAGAGTGAGTTAGAAGAGATGGAAGCAAATTTGTGGAGAATGGTGGGGGAACAAGAGCTGTCGTCGGAAGAGGTGGCTATGGCCGATTGGATTCATGACCCTGGTAACACCAGGGGTCGGATGGCTTTATACAACAGAACGATGGTCATGTTTTGGGTCACTAAAATGCTCATTGCCCAGACCCAGGAGGCCAGGGTGGATATTTTGGAGGATTCTCAGCGTCTGAAGAAGCTGGAGGACAGTTGCAAGGAACATGCGGAGGAAACCAGTTGGATCCATATGAAACTTGACGCCATTACAGTGGAATTGGGCATTTCGTTCTTGACTCGTACTAAGAAGGTGGATAACCCGAAAGTTATTGATCTTTGTGGCAAGGCTGCGGGGATAGAAGCACCTCTGGTTGTGAACATTGATGATGAGGTGGGGCCAAAGGGATGATTCTCTGTGCTTGTTGTCGGGCTGGTTTGGCTTGCTATTGTTTCATTGCTATGGGGTCTTTTTTCTAGTTGGTGCCTTTTGTGGCGTTTGTTATGTAATGGGGTGTAGAAATTTTGTTTGTTTGGGCACTGTGGGTAACACTGTTAGTATTTTGTTTCTTTACTGAGTATGGATAGGTCTTTATGTACTGCTCAAAGATGTTTTGTTTTGGAACTCTGGAACTTTTTGGGAGGGTTATGTTGTGGATAGATTTGGGATTTGGGATCTCAGGGGCTGCTGTTTAATCGCCTTGTGCATTGTAAAATCTGTGACTGTAATCTTGACTTGGATGGAATAGAATGATGTTTTCTTTTGCTTAAAAAAAAATACATGTACTTAAAAATGATTCAATTGAGTAACATTGATTTTTTTTGTTGCTCCATGCAGAGGACCACCTTTATGGATTCGCTCAATGCCACTTCCCCATTGGGTGAGTGTCCAACCATTTCCCTTGGTGATGTCTCCATGGTACACATGCTAGTTCCCTCATCTTAACATTTTCAGTTACATACATGTGTATAACTGCAAATATTTTATCGTAACTTTCTTCTTGTCCCTTGCTCAAATTATACAAGGTAGAGCCACGAGGATTGCACGAGATTAGGAGATGCATTCTCCCTCGAGTTCTGACTATCAACTGCTAGTCTATGAGGTGCTATAAATTATGTTGCAATGCAATAAAGAATTCAAGTTTATGTTTAATTTATAATGTTAATTAATTATTGTTTTATTGATTGCATGCATGATGTCACCATATGCAGGCTCAAGTACAACTAGGGGTCGATACTGCATTGATGCTCACACAGGAGTGGGAAAGGTTGACCATGCATTGTTCTAGTGAGGATCCATCGGCTGAACATCGTCCTAGAGTTGTCACATGTCGCGAACCCAATTGCCAATTGGGCTGTGAAACATCCATAATTTTACCCCGAAACACCCATGTTACCCAAATTTAGTTTTCTAGGGTTAAATTGAGGTTTACAATGGAATTATGAATGTATTTGAGAACTGTGGTAATTTAAATATGTATGAAATAAAATGCAAGTATAAGTGTTATGAATGCAATTCCTAAAATAACAGTAATTTCATGCAATTAAGTAAAACATTCAACAGAAATTACATTAAGCACAATTCAATAATTTCCACAAAAAATTCCATACATAAATTGATAAAATAAAATAAACAAGAAAACCAGATGGCAGAATGAGGGTATAAGCCTGAGCATATTTTATTATTCACATGAACATAAATTAAATATAATGTTTACAAGTAACTACCTTCAACTGTCAAATAACGGTGAGGTTGTTAATCTAATTAGGACTTTATGATTAGAGCTAGGTTTCTAACAATCCCCCCTTAATCATAAGTCCGTACAAAAGTACCAGCTAGCAACAAAAACTAGTGTAAGAGCTGATATCACGTCCATGTCTTCAACATGTAACCCATGGTCTGAAATCTCATGGATGTTGATGAAGATCTACCTAAAAAATGCGCCAAATGGATGTTGAAACCAAGTCTGAAACTCATTGTGTAACAAATGAGCTAGACAACATGCAAGTGTTCACTAAAGTGAACCTAAAAAACCAATGAGAGAAAAAACCTTGAAGAGAACTAAGTTGGATTCAAAGTCCAACACATCTCATAACATGAAAATTCTTGAGAAATCTGAATGTGCCAAGTAAAGATGTAGGATCCAAAGATCATCCATGTAAGTGAACAAATAAGTTCACAAAAAATCTCTCAAAAACGACACATAAAAAACTGTCAATAATTAGTTGACATAAAAAAGTGTCAAAAGCCATCCAAAACCTGTATCCATAAAATTCATCGATAACCTGTATCCATAAAAGTATTGTGGGTAGTAAACCAAGTGAATCACTAGTACTATCTCAAATCTATAATCCAAAGTCATCAAACATCAATCCTAAATCCATCATCCTGAAACCATAATCCATCCTCAATCATGATAACCTGTAAACAATCCTCGAAAGTGGACATCGAAACTTGAAGTTGACAACCTCATCAATGTTCCCCCCTTTCAACTAAAAGGTGAGAAGTCCTAAAGCACCCCCCCAGAAAGAGGTAAGGGGTAATCAAATTGTTTTTGAGTTGATTTTGAAGACTCGATCTTCAACTCAAAAGACTATAGCAAAAAGTGTGGGCCCCGGTCATGCCCTGCATCATCAAATCCTGAATCAAAACACTCATTTCCATCTGTAGTAGAAAGATCACAAATCAAACATGTTTGTACATATGTATGGATCCCAGTGTAAGATCGTTCCAACAACTTGGCTTCCAATAACCAGCTCCAAGTACATAACCAACCAAAATGCACCTTTTTCCTCCTAATTTTTGGTTGCTTCCAACACTTATTTGAAACATGATTTTTCTTCCCACAAAAACTGCATGGGTGAAGATCAATACACTAGAATTTTTTATTTCCAACTTGGTGATAGTGTTGGCACTGTTTAGGTTCGTTGTCCAACAAATCATCATCATCATCAATAACACCTATATCATTATCCATATCAACATTTGCATTAGCACCCTGATCATCATCCTGTACCTTTTCCTGTCTCATATCATCTTGTACCTTTTCCTGTCTCATATCATCTTGTACCTTTTCTTGTTCCATATCAACATGTACACATTCATGATCATCGCCTTCACATTCATCCTTCTACTCAGCATCAAACAAATATCCACCACTCACAAACTTGATTGGTTTGGAATAATTATGGATATAGAAAATATCATTATCGACTTTATCATATCCTAAACCATATTTATTTCGTTTAAATTGAACCTCTTCCCAAGGTCGAACAAGATTAAGCTGATTTTTATGTTGATCCTTCAATTCATCCACTTTATCCTCTTTGTTGTTAGTGTCATCAGTCAAAACTATATTGAACTGGTTCACACAATTAATAGGTACATCTTCATTGTTTGAATACTTAGTGACATCATTTTCATCATTTGGTTCACAATCAAACAATGGATTCTTCTGAAAGAGTATGAAATAAGTATTTTGATGTCGAACACAACTTAATTCATCTATTGAGAAGTTGTTTTGAACTTTTAGTATGTCCAGCTTTCTGAGCATGACTTGAAGACAAGTAAGCACATACATAATTGTTCCTTTGTTGAGTGAAATTGTGGATCTTGGAGTTGTGTTGATTAATCTATGGAGCACATGAAACATATCTTCAATGTGAGCCATTATAAGTTCTCAAAGATGTCCACAAATGTAAAACAATTGTCATGTGCTAGCATAAAGAAACTAGGAGAAAAATGGAAAAAGCATAAGCATATTACTGGTCACAAAACCTAAGACCTCCTTATTCAATTTCGGGCGGATCTAGAACTTCAAGACAATTTTAAGAAGAGTCTCTAAAATACTTGGTCTCCTTATTACTTCCAAAAAATATCTTATTTATCCCCTTATAACCTCAAAAAGCATCCTTGTAACTCCTTATAATAACCCCAATTACCAAGTGTGCTAATTGCAATTACACCTTATAACTTCTTTTCAAATCCCTTATAAAAAACATTTACAAGTATGATTTTTCAAAATATCAACAATGATACCGTATTACTCCTTAGTACCCATGAAATCCTTATAACTCCGATTATGACTCCTCTTCAAAGTGCTAACCCCCTTAACTTTGAGTATATAAAACAAATCTTCTTATAGTAATTTAAAATGGCTTTTTAAAAAATATATGTAAACCTTTTTTACCCATCGATCAAAAATCGCGTGCATGACATGAGCAAAAAAACAGCTCGACCTCGTCACTCACTATCAAAGTATGATCATTGTCATCCATAATAGGGCAAAATGACTGTAAATTTTTCCTCTAATTATGAATCTTCTAAAAGAAATCATTTGCTTGAGTGCAGATTCAATAGGAATGATAAAGCAATAAATGAAAAATAAACCGAATACAATCCTCAGTAACACAGATTCTACGCACCACCTGCCCGACGCCCAACACCTCTCTAGACTTCTTTGAGTAGTTGCACATGGTCTCTTGTAGTTTGGAGATGAAAATTTTATTTAAAATAAATGAACAACGATTACCACTTGCAGTCTAACGATGTTTGCAGATAGCTTCTAGCGGCTCTTGCGCGCAGGTGGAGGCAATGGACAATGCTGCGAGGGTGGAGTGGTTTTATATTTTTATAGCTCTCCTACCAGGGACGCAGAGCACTCCTACCTAGGATGTCAAGTTATCCCACCAAGACTCTCACACTGGGCCATGGGGCTATCTCACCACAGTAGTGGGGCTCCCCTTCCAAGGCAATGCGATTTTCTTGTCTATCTTTCTGTGGATATTCCGACTGCTTGTAAACTCCAAACATTGTTTTCCAGTTCACGTGTAGCTGCAATCTCCACACAGGAACGTCCTTCCTTCTTTCCGATAGTTTACCCTCCACGGATCGCAGTAGCGCTGCCATCTTGTTATTGTTCGCCACAAATTCGATTCGCAGAGGAAGACAAAGACAAACCCATGCACAATTTGGATGAAAACAAAACCCCAACGCATAAACTTGACATCAATACAGTTCGTGATCAGAAAGAGTATGAAATCTTTGTTGTTTGAAATCTCATTGCAACCATGGAAAGCTTTAAAGCCATACAGAGTTTATGTAACAATAAACATGAGCATGAAATGCATGATAATTGTGCAGACCTCTTTGCAATCATAAAAACTATAGAGAAACTATTAATGTAATTTCCTCAAAAGATCATGAGTCAAAATGCACAAAACTAATTGTGTAGTTTAAAACCTAAAAACATCCTTGAAAGTCACGGTCCTGCCAGCTACTGTAAATCGCTTACTTTTGTGTGGGATTCTGGCCTTGCCCACGATGCATCCACCATGCGAATGTCACTGCATGCTTGTTTCTGTCGTGTGAAACCATGAGCATTGTTGGTGGAACCATGAGCATTGTTGGTGGAACCATTATCTCTATTTATGGAACCATGAGCATTGTTGGTGGAACCATGAACTCTATTTATGGAACCATGGACACTATTAGTGGAAGACTATAGAGCAAGGCTATGCATCTCTCATTCTATTTTACTTTGTCACAAATAGAATTTAACTCATGAAGCAAGGCATTGAGGGTGTTGAAGTGAATTGTAACCTTGTCACCATTCTTCATCATCACAATAGACAACATTTTATATAGGAATATTAAATCGATGAGGGAATTATATTCATACATAGAGCCAAGATTATATCAAAGATTATTTGTTGTAGTTTCATGACACATTCATTAATACAAAATTAGATAGATTAAGACCAACGAAGGCAATTTCCTCATCTTTCATCTTCTCCCAATTATCCTACTTCATATTGTCAATCTTTGTGTCCTTCATGAGGAATTCCTTTTGATCTATAATCTATTTTAATAAGAAACATATATTTCATATTCAACTTCCACAAATTGAAGCCATGGCCATTGAATTTCTCAATCCTTGAATGTCTACACATCATTTCTCCTACCACATATATCTTATTAGCTCTCATTAAATCTAGCTCTATTTCAAAAAATCTATGAACAAGGCCCCAACAAACAACATCTATGAACCAAGTTTTCCTAAGCTTGGAAATAATGGTGTCCCTTTCAAGCAAACAACCACACTGATACCTATTGTTAACCTTTTAGATAAACCTACAACAAATGACGAAGACTCCACAAAGATATCAACATAAACCAAAAATTCAAAATAATAGAATAGTCGTAGAAAAGAATTAAAAAAACAACAAAGAATATTTTTTCACTGGGGAAAAATCATTATCCCTTTGTTTTGAACTATTATGAAGAATGTACACAAACATGAAAACAACATTTCCCTAAGAATACAAGTGGGGAACAACTCTATTTTGAAAATAAAAAAATGTAATCAATAGATTTCTTCCACATTCCATATACATATGGAAACTACTAATAAGACATATAGTATAACTTGCAATGCCCTAACACATCCAACCAACCCATATGGTAACAATACAAGCTAGTAATCCCCTCATGATAATGCCACTATCATAATAAAGTGTAAATTCTAGTGTGTTGTATTGACCAATTAATATTTGTTAGTTCCATTTTGTCCACATTGTAGTCCCTTGCATTATGATTGGTAGATATAATCAGAAGGCCTTGCAATGCAACTATTAATCAAGCCAAATATGATGTGCACATGAAAATGTAATTCACAATGTGTGATGCATGACATTGAAATTAGATGTTTGTACAATGCAGACTGTAGAAATTTGAGATCAACCTAGGTCACATATGAGATTGGACATGATAAAGAAAAGAGTAAAGAAATAATATAAAATTGTATATTATTTTGGTGTGTTTATTACAAGAAAAAGTGAGGTTTATTTATAAGAAACCTAGAAAGTCCAAACATGAAATTTTATGGTATGCAAACCATGCAACAAGGTGTACTAGGATAGCACATAAACATACCAACATGTTGATTAAGCTATTATATGTAAGATTAACCAACTATACATACACTAACACCCCCTCTAAAGCAAAATGTAGGGAGTAAACATAAGAAAAATTGGATCTCAACATTGAGGCCTTCATAGGTTCCCAAGTACAAAAGTCTCATAAGCAGAGAAAATGAAAAAATCCCATGCGATTAAAACTCCTCCCCAAAACATAGACAAACACCAATGCTGAAAGTGAAATGGATCATTTGAGGAAGAGATCGCAAAGAAATCCAAAGAACAAATTTAAAACAACAAGGGCAATGAGAATTGAATGCACACCATCTCCTTCAAAGAGATCGATCCTCTAAAATGAGTCCTAACAGAAAATGACTAATTAGGTACTCATGTAGAATTAAGAAAAACACTACAAATTGAGTGTCCATATGGAATCCAATCCATCTCGTTAGAGTGAATGGGTTGCCAACCTATAATCATAGAGTCAAAATAAGGATTGATGCTACGTACTAGGATCACTCTTGATGTTGATGTATATGTAACTTCGGAATGTATTTCATATATGTATATTGTACTCCTATAGAGATGGTATTATTCCTCTATACGGAAGTTTTTGTATTCCTATAGAGATGTTATTATTCCTCCATACGGAAGTGTCGTCATTTATATTGTAAGTGTCATAACTTATACTTGATGGGTTATTAGACCACCTTGTTGGGGTCAGCCCTGTATAAGTCATGTGGGTCGAAGGGTTATTAGACCACCCTATTGGGGGTCAGCCATGTGGGTCAAAGGGTTATTAGACCACCCTATTGGGTGTTGGCCCAGTCAGCATTATGTTATGTGGTTAAGTTAAGTCCGACCTAGTAAAGGTTATTAGGCAAGTCAAGTCAAGTATAAATAGAGTGCGGAAGGCACTGTATTTCATCATTCTATTCTCACACACACTCTTTGGAGTGTGGCGCACTTGTGGAGGAGGAGAAACTGCTACTAGGAGAAGACTATCTCTTGTACTTTGGTTGTATCATTTCTCTATCTATCTCTGAGGAAGTTATTGGGGTTTTTCACCTTTATGGTTTTCCCCAAGTAAACTCTGTGTCTCTTGTGTGCTTGCATTATTGTGTCCATGATTGATATACTGTAGATATGTTGTACATGTTGTTCTCTCATTTAAGATCCTAGATAAAATTGAAGTAAATTCTAAAAAATTAAGATGGTATCAGAGCTAGCCTGAAAGAAGGCATGGTATGGCATGTATGACACTTGTTGCACTTACGATGCTTGGGATTGATATAGCAAAAACAGTCATTGTAGCACTTTCGCTATAAATCCATTTTGGCGAAGTTTTCGGATCTGAAACTTATACAGGTCAAATATCAGATCACCATGTACCTTGTGTCCAAAGGAAAACTTATAATTTTTTGTAATTTGTGTTTTATGATCTATACAATATAGGGTTTCTGCCTCTTCCAGATCTGAGTCATAAACAGGTGACCTTGGAAAAAAGGTCATAACTTGGGATAGGAAGCTCCAAATGAAATTTTGTAAAAAGTGACAAGTAGTGCACGGACTGTACTTTCTCAGGTAATTTTTTCAGAGTTCGAAACTGAACCAGTGACACGTGGCATGCCATACAAGTTCGCTCTCTTGTTTTATCCCATAAACAGGTCACGTTGTGACACTTGGCATAACTCTCTCTCAGAGAATCCATTTGAGGTCAGACATGTGGGGTTGGAAAGATGACAGGTCGGGATATCACAAGAACAATTTTCAGACCCTGTGGATCGAAAATTTTGGAGTTACACCAGAAACAATCAGGTACATAGTTTTGTCAAAACAAAATTATTTTTTAGCACCTTCATTCATAGCTTCCGGAATTTAGGGTTTCGGAGAAAGTTGGAATTCTTGTAATCAGAGACCATGGATGAATGATACTCATAAAAATAGAAATTTAGAGACCAAGATCAGAATTTTTGGTTGGGCAGAAGGCCGAGCTTGATCAAACCCTAGTTCAGGACTTTGATCAGAAAAGTAGAAAATTAGGGCTTCTGTAAAAATGAGAATTTTTGAAATCTGTGACCATGGCTGGAAGATCCTCAAAAAAATAGAAGCTTAGAGGTTTGGGTCGAACCTTTTGATTGGGAAGAAGGGTGGAATTTATCAAACCCTAGTTCGGGGTCATGTCCAGTGAATTCGGAAGTTTCAAAGACAAATTTGAGGGTGAAACTTTGCAGTTTTCAAATTCTGAGTATACCAGTTTGATCAGCTCATCAAGGCGCATATTTCTATCCTTTCGGAAGTTTGAATTTTTAGGGTTTCTTTGACAAACCCTAATCCAGCTCAAGATCCAGTTCCTGCAAATCAAATGGATTGGGTTAATCCTAGAAGAGAATGGATTGGTCATCTGCATAAGTGAAGAAGTTCCTGTTTCAGAGGGAGATGAGGCTAAGGCCTTACATAAGAAGATTACAAGCAATCTCGACAGGTACGACTTATCCAGGTATGTTTCAAGATTTGTTCATGATTAAGTCTATGGTATGTTTGTCTTCATATTATTACGGTTAGTACAATCTTGTTTAAATTTAGACTTGTCATATCACCTTAATAAAATTATGAATGCATGATAGAAGATATTCATTGATTAGGGTGTTGACACTTATGATTGTACTAATGCATTATGGTGGTGTATGAGGTTTATGTTATCCGCTAACATGAAAGGTACACCAAGAAAGACAAATCATGTTCTAGTTCAAGAACATTTGATCATGGTGACATGAAGACAAAGATTCATCCATTGTCATGGATCACATAGAAGATCCATTTACGAGGTATGTATAACTTGGTTCTATAATGGTTAACCTATGAGATATGCAGGTTACTAGCACAAGTCATTGAAGAAGAACAAGAAGACATCATCTGAGTATGTTAGACATAACCAGCTAACATACTAATCCATGTATGTTTTTCCTATATCAAGTTAGAATCCTACCTTGTGATAGGATCTCTTATATAAGTATACATGGCATGATTGATAATGATTATTCATGGGTTTGAGTAATCATGGGTGTAGGCATATTATGTTTCTTAATTTAATTTATGATATGACTAACCATAAGAGTCCTTGAATACTAATGTTTATTATTTCTGACTATACATGTTTAAGATTATTCTGTTTTGATAGTATTAAGATTATACTAATGAATGTGTGATTATGTATGAGACCTCGAGGATAACACAATGATGATACTAATAAGCATGCATAGTGATTAAGGATGGATATAAGTTCAAGGACACGTAATTAAGGGAGCAAACTCCAACTGTTCCTGCAAGGGAGCAAAGATCAAGAGGGAGAACACTCCAGTTGTTCCTGCAAGAAAGAAAAAATCAAGAGGGAGTACACTCCAGTTGTTCCTGCAAGGAAGCAAAGATCAAGAAGGAGCACACTTCAGTAGTTTCTGCAAGGATGCATATATTCAGAGGGATTTGACCACTTCTCACAATCCACATCAGAATTAAGTTGCAGAAAAGAAGCAAAGGCTGAGAGGGAGTCAACCCAACAAACAAACAAAGATAAGTATTTGAATTATCATTCCTTGCATATTTTATTGTTTAAATAATATTGTTCAATAATACTCATGTTCCTAGAATTAGGTTGTGTATTATGCATATTAGAATAGTTGCATTGATGAACAGTATACTACTAATATACATGGGTAAGTGGCCTCTGGCACTGTACAACATTCCATTGCTACTTATCTAGAATGAAACCTCTTTGCTGACATGTTGGGAGTTGTGCACACTCTTAACAATGTTCTGGTAGAGATTGGAAGGCATATAGAAAGTTACGGGATATGAATAAACGTTGTATTGAAGCATTGGCTAAGATAATTGCATGACTGTATGACATATTTCTTTATGTGTAAGAATTTGTTCTGAAAACTATGATATGTTTTATAATCATGCAATTTAACTTGTTGTGTAGGAAAGATCGTATATCATCACCTACAAAAGAAGGACTACAACATTTGTTCAGCAACAAAGTTGTCTATTGAAAATATTAAAGATATTGAAGTTCCCAGGATCTGGGAAGAATACCATGATCGAGGAGTACCAGTCGATCATGAAGATGTTTGGGATGTAGTCCCAAGACCTGAAGGAGAGTCTGTAGTGACTTCCAAGAGGATCTACAAGATCAAGCATGCTGTAGGTGGTAGCATAGAGACTTTTTCTCTTGTAGCCAGATACACTTCCATTAGATATGTACTTGCTCTGGCTGCAGTGATGAAATGGAAGATACACTAGATGGATTTCAAGACAGCTTTCTTGAATGGTGTAGTTGAAGAAGAAGTGTATGTGGAGCAGCCACTTGGTTCTGAGACACATGACAGGGAGTCATATATGTGCAGAACTTGGTATGGTAGGATAGACAGCTTTCTATCCAGTTTGGGCTTTACCAAGAGTAAAGCGGATTCCAACCTTTACTACAAGGTTGAGGAAGGCAATCCAGTGATACTACTTTTGTATATGGATGACCTGTTTATTACAAGTGAAGATAGATTGATTGCCGACACGCAGTGGAAGCTTGCTGCCGAGTTCGAGATGAAGAACTTGGGTATGATGCACTACTTTCTTGGTATGGAGGTGTGGCAGAGTGAAGTTGGAATCTTCCTTGGACAAGGGAAGTATGCAGTAGAGATCCTGAAGAGGTTCGAGATGATGGATTGCAAGGCCATGGCCACACCTATGGCATCAAACCTGAAGCTTCTGTGTGATGCTTCATCTGAGCCGGTTGATATCACTATGTATCATCAAATGATTGGGTCCTTGATGCACCTGACGAACATGAGACCAGATATTTGCTTTGCGGTGAACACATTGAGCCAGTTGTTGATGGATCCGAGGGGTGTTCACCTAGTTGCTGTAAACCATATTCTGAGGTACCTGAAGGGTACAGTTGATTATGGGCTCAAGTATGATGCGAATCAAAAGTTTAACCTACAAGGTTATGTTGATTCAGATTGGGTAGGCAGTGTTGCAGATAGAAAGATCACATCTGGGTGCTGCTTCAGTATGGGATCAGGTGTGATCTCTTGGTTTAGCAGGAATCAATCCTGCGTAGCACTAAGTACAGCTGAGGCAGAGTATGTTGCAGCCTGTTCAGCTAGTTGCGAGGCAGTATGGCTTCGGAAGCTACTGTCTGAGATATTTGATCTCCCGTTGGATGCTAATGGTATCTTCTGTGATAACCAGAGTTGTGTGAAGATGTCTGAGAACCCAGTGTTTCACGACAGGTCGAAACACATAGAGATCAAATATCACTATATCAGGGATATGGTGCAGAGAGGAGCAGTGAAGCTCCTATATGTTGCGACGGACAAGCAGATTGCAGATGTGCTGACAAAACCACTAGCCAGACTGAAGTTCGAGTACTTCAGGGAGAGGCTTGGTGTTCTTCAGATCGACGACACTTAGAGGAAGAAGTGATGGACACATTTGTGGAATCCATTCCAAGCATGTTGGAAGGAGGATCCTTCACATGGTTATGGATGTAAGCGCTGGATGATGAGCATCAGGACGATGCTTCAGTTACTGCTCTATATATGCATCAGGATGATGCTGGATATGATCAGTTGGATCATTTATATGTATATGTATGTATGCATCATGTTGGATGTTGGATATGATCAGCTGGATCATTTATATGTATATGTATGTACGCATCATGTTGGATGCTGGAAATGATCGGTTGGATCATTTGTATGTATTTGTATATGCATCATGTTGGATGCTTGGACCATGTATCTGTATATGTATCAGGAGGATACTGTGTATGATCAGGTAGATCATGTATGTTGATATGTATCAGATGGGTACATTGTGTGGATCATGTATCTGTGTATGTGTCAGGTGGATACATTGTATGATCAGGTAGATCATGTATGATGATATGTATTAGGTAGATACTTGGTATGAATCAGGTGGATGCAGTGTATGATCAGGATGATCATAGATGACAAGCTTCAGGATGTTGCTCCAGATGACATGCAGCAGGATGTTGCAGTGATGATGATCAGGATGATCATGTGTACATCAGGATGATGTATAATGAGTATCAAGATGATACTTTGTGGTCGTGGATCAGTTTGTGCAGATGAGCATGTCTGGGAGATATTATAGGTTGGATTTGTGTACCTGTAACAACCTGGGATGCTCTTGCTAGGTTTTGTGGTGACCACATGTAATTTGTGCCCTAGTAGATCCTTCAGGTTGGAGTTGTGTACCCGTAACATCCTGGGATGCTCTTTCGAGGTTTTGTGGTGGGGTCACATGTAATAAGTCCTGGAGATCTGGACAGGATGAAAAAGGCCTCAGATGCTCTTTAGGGTTCTTGCTAGTCAAGAGACTCTTTTAAGGTTTTGTGACGCACGTAATAAGTCCTGAGAATTCCACAGTATGGCCAGTGATGATGAAGACCTGCAGGTGGTGGGCCTACATCCAGTATGAAAAAGGACGCTCTGTAGAACTTCTTATGACAAGTAGATTCATAGATTAATTGAGATAGCAGCAGCAGTGACGATGACGATGACTCGATGACGATGATCCAGAGAAGAAGACTTGTGCTAGAAGACCTGTGTCGAGAAATACCTTCCTAGTTAAGAGGGAGTGTTGATGTATATGTAACTTCGGAATGTATTTCATATATGTATATTGTACTCCTATAGAGATGGTATTATCCCTCTATACGGAAGTGTTTGTATTCCTATAGAGATGTTATTATTCCTCCATACGGAAGTGTCGTCATTTATACTGTAAGTGTCGTAACTTATACTTGATGGGTTATTAGACCACCTTGTTGGGGTCGGCCCTGTATAAGTCATGTGGGTCGAAGGGTTATTAGACCACCCTATTGGGGGTCAGCCATGTGGGTCAAAGGGTTATTAGACCACCTTATTGGGTGTCGGCCCAGTCAGCATTATGTTATGTGGTTAAGTTAAGGCCGACCTAGTAAAGGTTATTAGGCAAGTCAAGTCAAGTATAAATAGAGTGCGGGAGGCACTCTATTTCATCATTCTATTCTCACACACACACTTTGGAGAGTGGTGCACTTGTGCAGGAGGAGAAGCTGCTGCTAGGAGAAGACTATATCTTGTACTTTGGTTGTATCATTGCTCTATCTATCTCTGAGGAAGTTATTGGGGTTTTTCACCTTTATGGTTTTCCCCAAGTAAACTCTGTGTCTCTTGTGTGCTTGCATTATTGTGTCCATGATTGATATGCTGTAGATATGATGTACATGTTGTTCTCTCAGTTAAGATCCTAGATCAGATTGAAGTAAATTCTGAAAAATTAACACTTGAGAATGTTGATCTCGATCAAATTCGTGAATTACAAGCGATCACTTGAGGAAGCAATGCACACCATCCCCCAAAAATGCTAAACCGTGTGGACATAAATGATAGATTGGATGGATATAAATGATGGCAATGGGTGTCAAAGTTGATGGTGAAAGTATGTAGGTATAAGATAAAGGTGGCAATGATGCCACATGACCTAAGCAAGAAACATTCCAAACTGATAGCTCCAAGCGATTGAAAAACATGGCTAGTAATGGAGGAAAAAACCTAGCAACATTTTAAATCTATTTGCACAAGTGGTTACAATCCATTAATTAAATTTGCAGAGTGAGAGGTACCATAAATAAATCCACCATACACAGCAATCCTCAATATGGGTCTCAACAAAGAAGACCATGTTAAGTACCCGTGTACAAGTAAGGTATCAACGCATATTTAATCAACTCGAAAAAGATAGCAATCTTCAAGTGGCGAATCAATGTGGTTTGTAACTACTCATGGGAAAGAAATTTAAATACTCTTTGCAATTCCTCAAAGGATATGAAAAAGTATGCTCCAATAAAAATTTGTGGGAAAAAATATACCAATAATCTCTTACATTACAATCCTCAAAAAAATCTACTAATAACCCCTTATATTAGAATAAACTCGAAAAAAATCTACCAATAACCTCTTACATTGCAATAAACTTGAAAAAATACCATATGACATAAATGCCTTTAAAATGAAACCAAACCTTCACATGAAAATGACATTTGTTTAAATTATATATGCCAGCCAAGGGAATTGATACCTAGTTCCTTATATCAAACATAAACCATGTACCTACTTCCCATGATAGAACATGAACATTAAGATGGCAACTTAAAAAATAAATACATGCTGCCATGAAAGGTTGATTGCAGAGGAGGGTCTACCATACAAATAGAAATTATGATATTTGGTCTGTAGTAAAACCAATCAATTTCCAATGAAACACACAAGGTCATCCCACGATTGTGTTAAGAAAAGGGCCGCCTCATACAGATTTGAGGTCAGAGGTTGTAGAGGTCCAATCCACGCTACCACTAGATATTGTGAGAGAAAATATATATGGATACAATGCGGAATCTAGAACAAAAAATTAATTTGTGACAGTTCCTGCACAAAAATGATGTATAACGATCGCAAGTGTGCGCACAAAAGTGGTGCATATCTTGTGTAAAAAATCAAGCAACTGACCTAATAAGGAAAGGTTTCCTAGATATTTTAAAAAGATTGAGCCATAGTCAATTGATGGCCACAAACATTCGAGAGGTTTCACCTTGGACATGACCACCGACAAGGGCACAAACAAAATCCAAAAAAATCTAGAATACCATGTGATCCCCTAGGCCCTGCCATTGATAAGTGTTGAGTATGCATGCAAAATGCTAAGGCGAGGCCAGATTTTAACCTTTCTCTAAATAAGTCGATGGTGGTCTACTTGGAGAGGAGGTAATCCCAATATACTTGGAAAGGAGATAAGCCCACAAGAGAGGCCACATCATCAATGTTGTAGAAAACACATTCACTCAGAAAAATTTAAATGTGATTAGCACCACCTTGGTATTTCCAATGTGCCACAAAAACCAAGTCTAATGGAACACCAAGAGCCAATGCTCACAAGAGAGATCGATCTAAATCTACAAAATCAAATCATCCCTCGTGGATTTAGAAGAATGCTGACCTGAAAAGGTTCAGATCCTTCTCACTTTTATGGGTTTTAGTGCGAGTTTTGAACCCAAGACACACACTCGCAATCTATGATCTAAAGGTTGTTGGTGGTGAAAAAGAGAGAAATCCATAGAGACTACAACTAAGGGAGGCACTATCTACAAAGAGGGCGATTGGCAAAACCACATAGAAGTAGAAAAATAGTAGAGAACTGAGAATGCGTGGTTCTCCTAGATGCCACCGCAAATTGTACCTAACTAGTCCCACGAGCTAAGAGAGCCATGCATAACTAGTCCTGCACCCAAAAAACACAGATGGGAAGCACTACAAGAATCAGGTTTTTTAAAACAGTTTTGGAGGTAAATGTATATTTCAAATATTTGAATTTGAATTTGAAAAAAACCACTTTACCATCCCATCAATATAATGATGCAATGTTACCAATAGGTGGGGTTGAAGGTATTACTGGAGGATTTATTATCAGAAATTGGGGATGTAGTGTACACTGGAAAAGAGCCAAATCCTCAATCCATAGATGGCCATACCTTGTGCCGTGGATGGTTTGACACCTGAAAGATTCCAGGTGACAGTTCATGTTGGGTAGAGTTCCCAAGTTCATAGTTCCTTTTCTGGCCATAATTCCCATTCATTAGAGTTCCTTTGGGTCGGAGTTCATGAGGTGATAGTTCCCTTGTTCATAGATCCCGTCGGTCAGATTTTTTGAGGTCATAGTTCTTGTGGTCATAGCTCCTGTCATTCGAGTCAAAGTTCCTAACATCATAGTTACTATTGGATAGAGTTCTCGTGGGTCAAAGTTCCTTACGTCATAGTTCTTGTGGATATAGGTTCCTAAGGTCATATTTCTTATGGGTCTAGGTTCTAAAGGTCATATCTCATGTCGTTCATAGTCATGTTGGCTAGAGTTCCTCCGAGGCAGAGTTCTTGGGGTCATAGTTCTTGTTGGTTAGAGTTCCTATGGGTTAGAGTTCTCGAGGCCATAATTTCTATGGTCATAACTCCTATCTGTCATAGTTCCTAAGGTCACAATTCTTGTTTTCTAGAGTTCATCTAGGTTATAGTTTCTATGCTCATGGTTTCCATTTGTTAGAGTTCCTTTGGGTTAGAGTTCCTAAGATCATAGTTCCTATTGGTTAGATCTCCCTATCGATCATAGTTCCTATGGTCATAGTGGTCATGGTTCCCGTTGGTTAGAGTTCCTCTGTGTCAGATCTGTTGAGGTCATAGTTCGTATTGGCTAGAGCTCCTATTGGGTTCCTATGGTTCTATGTCATAGGAACGTCACAGTTCCTAAGGTCATAGTTTATGTCAGCTAAAGCTCTTGTTGGTGTTAGTTCTTGTTGGATAGAGCTCATGTTGGTCATACTTCCTATGGGTTATATGAAATCACATTTAGTGAGGATTCAAATGTTTTACAAATCATTGAGTACCATGATGTAGATTAATAAAGATATGCTTGATAAACATATATCAATTTTTTCTTATTGAGTTATGTTATATTAATAAAAAAATATATTTACTTATTAAATATTAAAGTAGAATGATTTTATTCCATATCAAGAAAGGAAGTGGTTTAATTGAAAATGTTCATGTAATTATTAATTTTAAATCATTATCTTTGAAATTATTTAATAATAATGAACAATTTAATTTTCCATACCATAATACCATAATAAAAGAGATTAAATTTTAAAACAAATCAAATATAAAATATTATTAAAATTTCATAACACCAATAGATACACTCAAAAATATATTTTATATATTACGATCTTTCTTCAACTCAATTAAAAAATTATTGAGTTTCATCACACAATCTTAAAGAATTTCCTGTTCTAATTACAAACTTTGTTTAACTCAATAAACAATGAACTATTATAAATATTAATATTTATAAATCAACTATTATAAATAATAATTTCAATTTTATTTCTTAAATTGTAATGATATTTTTATATTATTTTAAAATAATAATTTGATATAATAAAAAAATTGAAAAAACTATAAATCATAATTATATAAAAACATTTATATTTATAATCATAATTAACTTTTAAAACATATAAACATTCTATATTTTGTTTTATGAAATATTCCTTGAGAAGGCAATATTATTTACCATTTTTCCTTGAGAATGCCAACACCTGCTAGGGGAGGGAAGCCAATACCTGTGCGGTGTCCCCTATACCACGTTGGAGGACAACTGGAAGTGACCAGGTATTGTACGACAAGGGTGGAGTAGGTGGCGCGGAGTGTCAGGTAGGTGGTAGCATTCAAGGCTAGGGTTTCGGCGGTGGTTTCGAGGTTTGTCAAAGAATTTTGTCGGGGCTACTCCACCACCCTGTTCATTCTTGTTTGGGGCCAGTGTGTGGCCATTCCGCTACCCCGATACTGGTTCGTCGGGGTTCCATTGATTCCACAGGCTGGTTTATGGTGGTACCTAGTGGGAGGTTATGCAGAGACCCGCATAACACGATATTGCGTGCCCTACCCTGCGTTTTGGGTGGCCATACCTGTGTTTCGGTTGTGTGGGATACGAGTTGTGGCGTGGCCATTCCTTTGGATTTTCTCGGTAGCGGCTTTCGAAGGTGCGTTTTGCTTCCTATTGGCGGTTTTGATTGGATCAGTCCCTACAAGCTTCGGTGCCAGCTACGGGTTCAAGGTGGTTGACGATGGCGGGTTCGTGCGTTACTCGGTGAGCGGATTACAGTGGTGGTTCGACCAGCCTCAACTTCGGCCATCCTACAACTGGAATTGCCTCGACGACTCATCTGGTAGGGTTTCATCCTTACCAACATCTTGACAGTGTTTATCAACACTTTACACCTCCTTATGGGTGATTTCGTTATGCCTTTGGAATAATTTCTCTGTGGTTGCATGTGTGTCTCTGGCATCGGGCTTGTTTTGGTATCTCCTCAGTGGGTTTGTCTTGTTGTATTGTAATTGTAATTGCAAGCCTTGCTTTGTTTTGGGGACGACCTTTCTTCGTTTTGTGACAGTGATGTTGTGATAATTGTGATGTTTGTGATAATTGCATACCAATCTGTGGCTACTCTTGCAATAACTTAACTTATTTTCATTTTTAGGGTTTCTCTGGTTGTGAGGAGGTTTTTAGGGTATGTTTGCACACAATTATGGTGGAAAATGGTTTCATGTCAATGGATTTCTTGGCCTTTGTTATGTCTAGGCGCCGTGGTGGATTATGGGTGGGTTTTGAATGTTTTTCGGACCCTGTCTAGTTACTGCAGACCATTTTTTGGGTAATTATGCACCAATTCAACCTATTGAATTATGTTGGGTGTCTCTGGTTCTAAGGGCAGTGTGTATGCTTGACACCGCTGGTCTAAACGTTTGGAGAAACAAGGGTTTTTGCAGACCGTGGATGGATATGGGTGTCTCTTGAATGTATTTCAAACCTTGTGTGGTTATTGCATACTGTTATGGGTATGGTTGATATGCATGATTGTAATTTGGGCCTTTTGGCTAATTTGGTGATGCTTACACCAGTTTGTTTTTGAAGGAAACATTAAAACAATGAATTAATTGATTAGTTTTATAGCAATTATACAGTAGTTCAAATATTTTTTGTTTATGGTTGGCGGTGGAGGGTTTCGTAGAAGATTCTGTGTTTTTACTACAGATTAGATTTGGATTTTGGCTTCTATTCGTGTATATTTTTTAGGCATATGCAGTCAATATATTGTAAATGTGTTGGTTGACAATTTTTGGAATTTGGCATGGTGTGTCTTATTGTGTGGATGAATGATGGTTTCTTTCAGTGTTGGCAGAAATATGGTTATGCATTCTGGTTATGATTATTGTAGCATGGATTATTGGGAGCAATATTGTTATACATTTTGGTTGTGATTATTGCATTTTATATTCATATTGCTGCAAAATTTGCAGCAGTAGGTGTTTGAACTTTATATTCATCTTCATATTCATATTGTAGTAGATATAAAGCCTTGTGATTTGCAGTAGGTTTCAAAACATTGAACTTGGTTTTAGATTATGTCAAGCCCTCGTCATTCTCGATTGAAGCTGCAAAAAAATAAAAATGTTGTGGATACATTGTCATGGTGTCTGATGACAATTCTGAAATTTTTCATGGCCCCTCATTTAGTGTGAATGTTTGTCTTTCTTTTCATAATGGATTTGCAATCTTATGTAGTGAACCGAGGCAGAAAATTTGACACAGTTTAAGCATTTGATGGTATACTGAATGTATTTTCTTGTTGGTATATTGAATGGCTTTTCTTGTTCATAGCATCAATAAAACAATAAGTAAGATAGTAAGAAGATTTATTGTAAGTGAATCAGTTAATGGTCAAAAATTCAGATACATTTAATGGAGTGAAAATTTCTCATTATTAATTATGGATTTGATTTTAAGTGGAAATTAGAGATGATAATTAAGGTCATGAGATTATATCAAAAGAAAAGAGGGTAGGTTGATAACTTCAGAGTATTCTAGTATTTTTTCCAGGTTAAAAAAAACAAGAGCTACATGGTGGCATTTTTCGTGGGGTAGTGCAAAGTACGAATTAGAAAAAACAAAATGTATTCTAGGAATTGCAATAAGGAAAAATGAGAGTGTTGTTTGGCTAGTTTGTGCATATTCATTTGTTTAAAACATCGTATCAAAATCTCAACAAAACAACTGTAAGATCAAAGTTGCAAATGGAAAAAACCTATTGCTATCCATAGAGTTAGAGGGATATGATGGATTTTCTATTAATGCAAGAATCAACTTAATTGCAACTTTGACATAGGATCAAATTTGTTGGTATTCCTTTTACTTTATAAGCCTTCTTGAATGAGATAGTGAAAGGAGTGTTTCTAGGAGTTTGAAAAAAAAATAGATGGATTATGTAGCTGTTGTGTATTGTAGGCACGAAGGAAAACTAAAATTCTAATGAAATTCCCATGATCTCTTTCTAGACCATGGAAGATCCTTATCTCAAATTTAGACTTTGGTGTCACACATTCAATAATTGCTTGGAACTTTTCCTATATTATTATTACAACCTAGATTCCTTTGGCCATTATGATCAACATTCATAGAGTGGAAATAAACAAAATCTGCTCATGTATAATAAAACAACTGCACTTTATATTAATAGTACTGAAATACAAATACAATGCCTCTATTTGTAGTAGATGTCAATACCTAGGATTTGTAGTTTGTATGAAAACTATCACCTAGGTTTTAGGTTATGTCAAGTCCTCATCATGCTTGATTGAAGCTACAATAAAAGAAAATGCCTTGAGAACAAAATAGCATTTGGTTAGCCTATACACCAGATATCTTATTATTCATGAGGTCCGTCACCTTCCCCATCATTTATTGTCGGGTTTCCAGTTTGATCCAAGTAGGGTGACCTTACTGAGCATATTTGATTAGGATGGGTGGGGTTGGTGGAAAAATATTGAGGCTAATTTACTCCTTGCAACCAAGGAGGAATTGAATATACATAGGCCTGACTTGTGCTTGAGACCCCTGGAATAATTGCAGGTGTTGGATAAGATAACATAGAATGGGCCCCTGCATTAGTAGGAATAGAGGGGGGGTGTAAACCCGCCTAATGATAGCGGGGTATCTGAATGTTAATAATATCCTGGTAGAATTGTGCACTGTTTGCAAATGTTTCTAATGATCCTGCCATCATGTTCCTTTCCCCGGTTGTTCTTGTACTATCAGCCATCACATTCCTTTCCTCGATTTCTCTTGCATAATTTTGGTTTATCTGTTGCACTTTCCTTTGCATCCTTTGCTTTCCTTTCCAACTGCTTCTGGTGCTCTTTTTCTTGTCGATTAGCCTCTCTTGCAATCCTTTCCTATGCCCGATGTTCAGCTGTAATCATCCGTGCTTCCTTCTTTTCCTTTGCAAGATCTTTCTTCCTTTGTTTTAATTCCTGCAAAACATGTTTCTTTTGTTCAGATTCAACCAAAAGGATTATGTACTCTTATGAAGTGAGTAGTTGTGAACTCCGGCCTAATCAGAGAATGTATGTCTTTCCTTTCCTTCCTTACATTGACACTCTCTCCACTGGAAACTTTAGGAATTATCCAAGCCTTGGTGTGTTCCCTGGCAATGGTTCTTCTGCTATGAGAGTTTCTTATGTTGCAGTATATTATTCGACTGCATCCTCGTTGTCTATGTTAGGTTCTTCTATCAACCCTCCATCAACATAAAAATGGACAGTATAATCTTGTATGATTCTCTTCTGGGAAGGCATGTTCATGCTTTCATCAATGGTGGAACCGCCAATGTGTTTGTTCAAGTTCATCATGGCCTCTGCCATCCATGATGGTTGGGATAATTGGGTTGCAAATGTCAATGTGTCATTGTTGCTTCTTGGACTACGACAACCATCGACCACATTAGTATGTGCCACAGAATCCACGTGTGTGCCGGCTGGACCTCCTAGCCCCATGTTATCTTCTGCTGATTCATCATCAAGTTGTGTAGCGTTGACCTATTCATCATCATCAACAACACCAACTCCTTGGCAGTTTCCTTGAGAAAGGGACATGATATTGTCCACATCATCTACCTCTTGTTACCCATCCAAATGCTCTTCGACGTCCTCAAGATCTTCGCTAGCCACATCTTCTTGGCCATCCACAACAAATGCTCGGCTATAACCGGTGTCATGCATAAGAGCATCATAATTCAATATCCAGATACATGTTCTCCTAAATCCAGCCTTGATATTCGAGGATGTGAGAGCCCTTTTGAAATCCTTGCTTGCAAGATTAGCTAACTCAAATCTCTTTACCTCTAGCCCTGGGTTCTTCGCCATCCATGCAACACGTTCCAACCTGAAAAAATCCTTGAAAGGCCCAAACACACTTACATCCAGGGGCTGCAACTTGTGAGTGGTGTGAGAAGGAAGTGTTAACAAGTCGATGCCCAACCTTTTTGCCTCCTTGATGGTTTACACAACAATGTGGCTGCCATGGCCATATAAAACCAACAAGTGTCTGTTTTCAGGGGAGACATCGCCTGGTACGAATGCTGCAAAGTGAAAAAGCCAGTTCAGGAAAAGTTCTTTAGTCATCCATGCATGGGGATGTGCAGCCATGCACGCCCCAGGTTCACAGTTTTGGATATAGTTTTGCAGTTGAGTTTTTCCCTTGAACAAATAAAATCCAGGGATTTCCATACCAATTGCATTCACACAACATAGAATGGTTATCCACTCCCTGCTATTGGGAAGAATCTTTGGCACATTCCAGATCCCTCTCTTTGCAATTACCCGCATGCCACAATTCCTTCCTGCTTGTAACCCCGTCTCATCGCAGTTCCAAATATGGTCTGGAGCGTAAGAGTGTTTCTCATATGCAAAAGAAAGAGTTTCATAGAACTTGGACACAACTGTGGGGCGTAGATTCAATGCCATGTATCCAACAAGGCCCTCTGCAGTTCGTAGCACTAGCTCTGGATGCCTTTTTTTTTAAACCAACCCACCATGACTTACGTGGAAACCCATCTTTGAATGGGGTTGGCCTCCCCTGACAGATTTGAGCAACAGTTGATTTCAGTTGTATCAACTCTAGCCCATGTCCCAATTGGGCCATCTCCTTACACCACACCACCACCTCCTCCTCCTCCTATTTAGTCATGACTGTAAGAGGACCTCTCCTCTTGGTATGGGTTAGGCCATTTATCCAGTAATGGATTGATGTGGGTGCAATCCCATATTTTTTTGTCGTTGCTTTAACTAAAAACTCCTTGAATTAGACATCGTCAATTGCATCCAGCATGTCTTCTTTTGTCCATCCTCTAATATCACTTATTTTCTTCGTTGAAATGACACCTTGCACTATGGAAGGTGGTGGCAATATGGCCGATGCTGGCACTGTGGGTGATGATGGCATTGTCGTTGATGGTGGAACCACACCATATACCTCTTCTATAGGACAATTCTCAGAATTTATTGTAGCAATGTTGTCATCTGAAATATGGGCCCTGTCCTCATCCGATGATGTGCATCGTAGATTGGCACCCCAGGTACCCCGCTTCCTTGCGCCCCTTGTATGAGGTGCAATATTGACTCTTTCCATGGCTACGAGGATCTGCACAATCCATACATGTAACATTTAATAGGGTATCCTTCTGCAATGGTTAACCTCTGAGTATTATACGCTAAACCAGTTCTGTCCTTTCGAGTTGAAACAATACCTAGTACAACGGTATCACGCTATAACACTACTTAGATAGTTAATTATAAGCAATAGTGTTAGGAAGCTGGAACCCCTTCGATGCATTTGAGGTTAGAAATACGTCCATGTAAAGTTTGAATTTGAATTGGTTATGAAGTAACCAACACTAAAGGAAGAATGGGGAGAAAGCATTAGAATCATTACAGAGTATGCCCAAGGATGGAATAAATTGAGTATTGGTTGTTGGTTGTGAAAGTGCACCTCATGGGTTTATGTCTCTATGGCTTGCCTCTATACAACATAAAATGTTTGTTCATTGATCACAAAACTCCTAGATATTTCTTTGCAATGCAAACCAAATCTTATATGTGAAAAATTAGATAGGTAATTGAATGGATACATGAAATTAGTGAATGTTAATACCTGAACCACTGTGCACACATTGATGGCCTGTTGATGAATGGTTTGCAGATTGTTGATAGTGATGACGCACCGGTTGAGTCTTGTTGATAGATGAACAGTTTGCAGTAATTTGAAAGCGTAGACACACTGCTTGAATCCAAGGATTGCAACACGAATGCAAATGGATTCAATTGTATGCAAAGAGGTTGGTTTATGGTTTTTTATGCAGAAAATGATTGTTGGCTGGAATTGACATGGATTGCAAGGTTAATTATGGGAATGGGAGGCTGGGATTGATTTGGCACCAATCCAATGGATGGAAATTTGCATTTGCATGATCCATGTGCTCTTAGTGTGTTTAATTGATGATTTGATTTAGTGGGCAGAGTCGGGAATCCGTATTAGCTGATCCATGTGCTTTCATTGAGTTTAATGAATGATTTGATTTTGGGCAGCGTTGGGAATTCGATTAATGGATGTTTTGATTTTAGTGGGCAGATCTGGGAATTCGTATTTGCTTATCCTTTTGATTTCATAGATTTTAATGAATGATTTGATCATTTTTCAGTGGGTGGGTGCCATTTATTGAGGTTGTATGTGTAAGTTGTTGATGAATCTTGGACCAGATGTTGACCCTAATTTTACTTGCAGTGTGTAAGTGGTAATGGGTGATGGAACACTACGTCTTGCTGTTTGAATGTTGCTTCTCCAAATGGGGTTCGTGAGGGCTGATGTGATGCCCAAGGTGTACTTAGTAGATTAAGCATGATAGGTTGTTTTGATTAGATTTGGTATTTATGGAAGGACAAAGTTTGTTCTCAATTGGACCCGATGGTTTGTAAAGTTGACATTAAAGGGATTGTCCAGTGTCAGCTATTGAATGCTCTTTGGACTTAATATAATATATATTTATGGATAAATATAAAGTTTAATGTTTTTCTTTTGAATTGGGAATGTTCATTCAATGGGTGGTTGATGTGACGGGAACCATGACCACTACTGGTCCCCACACAACAATAGGAGTCTCTCCCCTATTCTAGCTAGAGAATCAAGGTATGGCCATAAATACAATCATTACAATATGGGATCAACAAGAGCAACATGTCACTTACAAGAATTGAACCTGAGTGGGGAGGGAACAATCATTCCTACCAACCACCCAAGATACAGTATTATTTACCATTTTATTATGAAAATCAAACAAAGAAATATAAATATCATATATTTTCAATTAAAAAAAACATACATTTCATATTTATTTCTAAACATATAACATTAAATAAAAAATGTAAAACAAATATTTATAACAAATAATAAGTGTGAATAATATCCAAATTAAGTTCTATACATTTAATTTTACCAATTTTATCAAATTGAAAGATTATAGAAAATATATAGTAAATATAAATAATTATTTGATATCACATTACACATTACTAAAAAAGTTTTTTTTCCTTGTAAGAAGTCATGGGGAAACCCATCCTCATTTTGAGGATGGTACCCAAGGTAACCACCGACCTTGATTATGAGGCCTAACCCGGTGGGGACATCAAGTGAGGCCCTTATATATCAATGCATAGCCACCCAGGGATTTGACCTCGAGACCTTCTGCTTACAACTCACAACTCTCAACCACTTGAGCTAACCCACTGGACTTACTAAAAAATATTTTTATATAATCATTATTAAAATTATACAATAAAGAAGTTTTTATAATTATTAATTCAATTATGGAGAGTTTACAAAAATGGGTAAAATAATTGAAATTCAATTTGGATAAAATTTTATATTAAAATTTTATGTAGATATAAAATATTTAACTTTTTATTATCTCTTGAAAATTCATTAGTATTAACAACAACCACATGGATAATGCTTTTCCTATAGTATGTGCCAAATTTATGCCTATCAACATATTATGACACATTAATAATATTAATGTGGTTAAGAACCTGTTCTGCACTACTATCCTTCTATTTTTTTAACCAAGGGATGGGTCACTTTTAGGTTATAGACCGATGAAGATGTAGCCAAGATTCTAAATGAGCGGTGATTTTGGGGGAATACTGTATTGGTTCTCAAGCAATGGCACCCTTGTTTTCACAGGAGGGAAGTTTTAGACAAGCTTTCATTCTGGTTAAAATTTATGGGGATACCTTTGGAGCTGTGGAATGATCCTTTTCTGAAGGCGATGGGCAATGCGGTGGGAAAAACCATTTATGTGGACCAAAGTTATAAATTCTTCTCTTTAAGGACGATTTCAAGGGTTTTAGTCTCAGTGGATTTAAATGGTGGTATACCAAAGTTTCTAGAAATCTATTTTGGGGATTGGGTTCTGGCACAAACCCTTGACTATGTAAATATCCCATTCAAGTGTGCTAGGTGCCACTCCTACAGGCACGTGGTTAACGACTGCAAAATTTATTTTAAGAGGCACTTTTGGGATAAGAAGGAAGCAGCCTCTTTTTCCTTGCATGCTTCGGGGTCTGATCATAGCACCTCTAGTGCAACTATAAAAAAAATTCGCAAGCTTCGCAACAAGATGGTTTGATGTTAAATACTTTGAGGGAAGATCGTACCAGTCCACTAAGACCTTGAATTTTGACAGATGACATTATTCTAGTAGCCGATTCAAAGGTGTCAGAAGAGCCTTGTATAAAGGTTTGGGTCACCCATTGGATCCTCTCAACAAGAAACTCAGCGGAAGAGAAGATAGTTTAAGCAGTGCTTCAGAAGATGCTCAAATGGATGCAGTTAAGAAAATTTTAAATGAGGCTTGTTCTCCACAGAAGAATATTATGCTCTACTCTCCTTGCAGTGGGGAAGCTGATTTAACACTTTCTCCACATGAACTGATTCCAGTCTCTTCGGGTATTTCTTTATAATGGCCATGAGTTTTATTACATTTGAATGAAATAAAGGGGACGGGTTCTATGTAAAATAAGGTTTTGGTTAGCCCTGGGGTTAATGAATCCTTGAGAACCCATAAAAGGCTTATACAATGATTAAAAGTGGGAGATCCTCTTAACTCTCTAGTTGATTCCTCTATAAATTGGGATGCCAAAAAACCTTACAGTCTTATATCCAAAGATTGTTTGTGCTCTGAAAGATATTTGACCTCTGTTGGGTTAGGGTTTAGCACCCTTGTTCCAAAGAAACGTGGTGGCCTTAGATCTCAATTGAAGGAGAGTAGGACTGTTCTTATCTCTTCTCGTCTATCTACTCGATCGCTTAGAGGAAAGCCCTTGAAGGGGGGTCCTCGATGAAGATATTATCCTTAAACTGTCAGGGGTTGGCCATCAACCTAAAAAAACTAGCTGTAGTCAAGTTAGTTAGATTACACACGCCGGAAATAATTGTTGTGAAAGAAACTATGTGTAATGGTGAGTTATTGACTGAAGGCTTAAAGAAATTGTTGTTAGGGTGGACTTTCCTTTGGACAGATAGTAGAGGACTCTCGGGTGGGATGTTAACCGGGTGGAAGGAAGATATGGAACTCCTTAATTCCTTCTCCATTTCCTTGGGGCTTGGGACTTGCTTTAAGTGCAAAGATCTTAGTTTACAGTTTTTTGTTGAACATATATGGACCCTATCTACAGAAAACAGTTTTCTGGAGATACTTTTTTGGCTTGAATCTAATTAGAAATAGTCTGGTTCTAATTGCAGGGGATTTAAAATTTACCCTCAACATTTATGAGGTGTTGGGACATTGGGCAAAACCTGATCCTCTACAACCTTTTTTCTCCCACTATATGACCGATTTGGATTTATATGACATTGAACCCAATGTACTAAATCCAACCTGATTCAACAAAAGAGTGGGTGAAGCAGCAATGGCGAAAATATTAGATAGGTTTATACTTTCGGGCTCTCTTTTGGATCTTGTTGAGAGATGTAGATCTTGGAGAATCACAGGTGGAGGATCTTATCATCTACCTATACTATTTCAAATGGATAAAAGGGAAAAAAATCCTTCTACTCCTTACAAGTTTAATCCTAATTGGCTGTTGAATACAGATTACGTCAACCTCATAAAAACCCACTAGAAAAAAGTATGATGGGAGCCTGAATCTCTCTCATAGAAGGAAGTTTGTAAATGCTTTACAAGAGGTTAAAAAGATGACTATTAAATGGTCTATGGATCAATTTAAAAGTCGGGATCGAAGATTAAAGGAAACATAGTTTAATATTGATCATATCTATTCTCTTGAGGATGGTGCACTAGGGGAGGAGAGCTTAACACTGTTAGCAGACTTGGAGAAGAAGAAATTGGATATTATTAAAGAAAAGGAGTCGGGAGACCGAATGAAAAGCAGGGCTACATGGATTTCCATATGGGATGAGAATACAACATTTTTTCATAAATTCATTAACCAGAGAAAGAGAAGGAATACCATTTGGGAAATCTGCAAAAAATATGGAGGGGGAAAGACCAGTGGTTTTGAAAATTTGGTTGAGGAAGGAGTAAAAGTTTTCAAATACCATTATACCAAATTAGACAAAAATAACTTGCCTGAGATTGTAAATATGTGTGATTTCTTTCCTAAGTGGATTTCTGAAGAAGATAACGAAACCCTTTTGGCCCCGGTAAAGCTAGAAGAGCTAGAATATATGTTGAGAAAGGCTAAGAAAGATAGAAGCCCGGGCCCAGATGGATGGACCTTAGAATTCTTCCTAGCCTTTTTTGAGTTATTGGGCTTGGTTCTTCTCAATGTAATTGAAGAATCTAGAATCTCGGGAAATATTCAGTCTTGTTTCAACTCCGCCTTTATGGTTCTCATCCCTAAGATTGATAAATAAAAATATTTCTGAGACTTTAGACCCATCTCTCTCTGTAATGCATTATATAAATTAATTTCGAAGATCATTGTGGAGAGACTCAAACCTTTCCTGGCAGCTAATGTCTCTGGTGAACAATTTGGGTTTCTTGCAAGGAGGCTTATTCATGATGCATTAGGAAATGCACAGGAATGATTGCATTCCATCAAGCTCTCTGATCAACCCTCAAAGGTCATTAAATTAGATCTTTCTAAGGCCTATAACCGCACTTGCTAGATGTACCTAAGAGTGGTTCTCATTCAAATTGGTTTATTAGTTGATATGGTTAACTAGATATGGGCTTGCATTTCTACCGTTAATTTTGCAGCCATAATTAATGGAGCAACTTCGAAATTTTTCTCAGCTTCCAGAGTGTTAAGGCAAGGATTCCATATGTCCCTGTATCTTTTTCTTCTCGTTATGGAGGGGTCTAGTAGATCTTTGCAAGTGACAAACTCTACAAAAAAGATTCAAGGTATTTACTTCGGGCCTGAGGTTAATATAACACACATCCTTTTCGTTAATGACGTGCTGATGTTTCTGGGTGACAGTGCCGATAAAGAACATGAAGTCAAAGATATACTTGATAGGTTCAGTCTAGCAACTGGAATGCTTATTAAATATGATAAATCAATAGTTTACCACCAAGCAGTGGAAGAGAAAAAATTGCAGGCATTCAGGGATATTTTTCCTATGGATCAATTTGCGATGACAGGGGGTTTCAAGTATTTGGGTTTCTACCTGAAACCAAATGACTATATCATTAAAGACCGAGACTGGCTGATCTCAAGGTTCGAATAAAAAATAAACTTTTGGTGTAATAATTTTCTATCTAGAGGAGAGAAAGTTGTGTTGATTAAGGTTGTTTTACAAGCAATCCCTATTTACTGGCTGATCATCGCCCACATACCAAAAGGTGTTCTGTCAAAAATAAGAAGGATATGCACAAACTTCCTTTGGCGTGGAAAATCAGGAAAAGGAATCCACTGGATGGCATGGAACCATGTAGCTAAACCAAAAGAATATGGAGGATGGGGTCTCATGGATCTAAATTGTTTTGGTATTTCTCTAGGAGCTAATTCTGTATGGAATCTGTTGACTAAAGAAGGTAAATGGCAGTCTGTCATGAAGGTAAAATATTTGGGCAGAGGAGACATAATTACTTGAATTCGAAACCCTATGAAGTCTTTTAAAGGGGCATCCTTATTCTGGAAATCCATCTAGAAGTATTTTTTGGTAATAGGGATCTTTTAGCTTGGAAGGTGGGTACGGGTGGGAAGATACTGTTGGGGAAGGATGGAATTATGGGGTGTGGAACTGATATCAAGATTTCTCAGGGACTAATAATTTTTTTTAAATAACAGAGGGTTTACTAGTTTAAAGGATGTTGCTATACAGAACAATGGAGGAATATAGAGACAGTCTTGGTCTACGGCCATGGATCTAAATTTAGATGAACATTGGATAGAGGAATGGGAGAGATGGAGACAAGGTATTCAGAAGGGTTTTATTTTCCTAACAGATGATCTGGATGCTCTAGTATGGACGGGTAACAAAACTGGAGGATCCTACTCGGTAAAAGAGGCCTACTCTCTCTTCTGGAACAATCAGATAAACAATTTAAAATGGTGGTGGAGCGCAATCTGGAAGGTGAAAGCACTGCATAAGTGCAAATTTTTTATGTGGCTGACTTTGCATAAGAAAATGTTGACTTGGGATAAACTCATAAAGAGAAATTTCAGTGGACCCAACATCTGTTTGCTGTGCATGTGCAATGAGGAAAATCTGGAGCATTTACTAATGCACCGTGCTTTCTCTAAAACAATATGGACATGAATCTGTGCAGGTTTAAAAGTGGGACAACAATGGTTGGCAAATAATTTCGAACAAAATTTAGCCTCTTGGTTTGAGTTATCAGAGTTAAAGAAAATCAAATCCTCCCCCTTCTTAACAATCTGGGGAATCTGGAGAGCTCGTAATCTTAAAGTGTTCGAGGATAAGCTTATTCCTGCTTTCTAGGTAACTGCTCAAGTTTTGGCTTTACATTTGAGCTTTCTAGAGACTGAGCCTAAAATAAATAAAAGAGTTATCATGCCTATTTCCTCAGATTTTAAGGGATGCAAAGTTTTTTTTATGGGGCCTGTGAAAATGACATCTGTGGATTGGGAGGTACTATTATACTCTTGAAGAACTTTCATATCAATCTAAAAGCAAATGGGGGCCGTGGAACAAACAACAGGGAAAAAGGTTGGGCTCTAGGAACCATTCTTAGCTTAGCCTTGGAAGAAGGTGTTGATGATGTGGAGGTTTATGGATATTCAACTTTATGGACCGAATTCATGAATGGAAGAAGCCAGATACGAAATATTAAATTGCAGGGTATTAGTTATAATCTCAAAAGGCTGGCTGGAGCTTATAACACTTTCCACTTCCGCCATATTTTCAGAGAAGCAAATGTGATTGCAGACGCCTTGTCAAAGGAGGGACTTACACTTGGAGAAGGGATAGTTTCTATTTCCACAATCAGATTTGGAGTGTCTAAAACAAAGCTGGTTTTTTTAAAACCTTTCTGTTTTACAAAGTATTTTGACTATGAATCAATTGTAAACATGTTGTAATGTTGTGCTTTTAAGTTTTGTACTCAAGTACATGAATTTTTAGGAGTTTTGAAGATGGAAACTTTTAAACTAGTGCATAATGCACCTAAAGAATGTATTATGTTTTTCTTTTCGAGAAACATGATATAAAGAATGTATTATGTTTTTCTTTTCGAGAAACATGATATGTGTTTGTGGACATATCCCCAAATTATTAATAAATTAATATTGTTTAATTATTTATCACATAATAATTATTTAAATATAATATGATTTAATTATAATATTATATTATAATATGAGATATATGAATATGTAATAATATTTCAAAATTATTTAATAAAAATATTAATAAAAAATATTTTGAAATTATTTATATTATAATAATTAATTAAAAATACAATATCATTAAATAATAATAATATATTATAATTATTTAATAGAATAATATTATTTTATTAATACTTTAGAAATGGGTTACTGAAGGAATCAAGGAAAGCTTGAAATACAATCATTACAATAAGGCTCAACAAGAGTATCATGTCACTTACAAGAATTGAACCTGAGTGGGGAAGGCAACAATCTTTCCTCCCAACCACCCAAGCTACAACCAATAGATAGTATCATAATATGATTGAATTATGATATTATATTATATTATTAAAAAAATTATATAATTATCATAATAACAAAAATATATTTCTCTTATAAAATTTAAGAAAAAAAAAATAATCTAATCTCAAAATAAAAGTTATAATAGAAAGTTTAGATAATCATAAAACAAAGTTAATAAAAGTTGAACCTATTTTAATTCTATAACATTACGTTATATTTGTAACTAATTGAAAATTTGTTAAAAGATATGACTAAAAACTAAATAAAATTTGAATAAAAATATTATAGTTAAATAAATAAAGTCATTCAAATACTTTGAGCTTTGTGTGAAAATGTAGAGATCCGGTTAATTGAGCTCCACGCTCAATGCAATCATCTACTATGATATTGATCCTTGAAGAGTAATTTTTTCTAAATTTCAGTACAGATTTGAATAGCTAGTCACTGAATGGAATCTTGTTATCAAGTGCTGGAGCATATCATCCAATCGATAGTATGTACAAATCATAGAAAAGATTGCTATCTCCAACATGTCCATCTCAAGTAGCTTCAAGATTACTATCGATTGATGGCAGTGATAAAAAGGCCGGCCGGTCTCCAGGAGTAGCGCGGGTAATTCAAATTTCAAAATTCAAAATTCAAACCGTTTGAAGCGGGTATTTCAAATTTCAAAATTCAAAATTCAAACCGCTTGAAGCGGGTATTTCAAAATTCAAAACGCGGCACCGTGCCAGAGAACGATGAAGCCCTGCTGTTACAACTGGCAAACGAGGCGGACGAGTCACGAGACCTTTGAGGATTATGAATGCCCATGGGCATGCATGGCGTGGATGAGAGGTAAATGATGACAAATCGTTGCTGGATGAGAGGTAAATGATTACAAATCGTTGCTGGATGGCATGGATGAGAGGTAAATGATGACAAATCGTTGCTGGAAACAGTTGACCGGGAAAAATATATGATGTGAAGCCATCCGCGTCTGACAGAGGACGGGCTCGCCTGATTAGAATATATGATGCATAAGGCTCGCCAGTGCCATTCCATTCCCGCCCACTTCCGAGCTTTACCCATATAAACACCCACATATTCCTTTGGCTATTTTGGTTTTTAGGGATCATTCTCAACTCTTCACGACAAATACTCATTTCACCTCTTGCAATGTTCTCCAAGTACCTCGCTTCATCCTTCCGTTCTTCTCTTCATCACCTATCGGCCACTGCTGCTGCAACACTACTCCCGCCATTTCGACGGATTACTCTGCTGAAACTATCATGGCTTTCTACATCTACTGCTGGCAATGACACGCCCACAGGCTACCCAGAAGAAAAGAACACATGCCCCATTTCAGATTTCTTACTCAACGAATGTGGGCTGTGCCTGTCTGAGGTCTCAACTATCCTTAAAAGAAGGCCATCCTTTGTCAGAACGAGATCCACTCATACAGCCCAGCAAGCGGTTCAGGTCATGAGAGATTCAGGATTTACAGAATGCCAGGTAAAGAAGATCATTATCAGATATCCAACTGTTCTTGCTCTCAATGTTGATCGGCAGTGGAAACCCAAGTTCGAGTTAATGAAAACATTGGGCCTCACTGCAGAAGGGTTTGGAAAAGTCTTATGCAGAGATTCCAGAATCTTTGGTTGCAGCCTAAAGAAAACTTTGTGTCCCAACATCCAGTATCTTCAAAACCTGCTGGGATCAGAGGCTGATGTTTCCAAGGTTCTGAAACGGGTACCTCAGGTTCTGAATAATACTAATGGGCCTGAATATTTCGAAAAGAAATTAAAGCATTTGGCAAGTTTTGGTCTCCCGGAGGATGAGATCAAAGAGCTTGTTAGGAGGAACCCATTTTTACTAAATATTTCCATAGAGAAGGTGCAGAAGATAATGGACTTTTTCATACATACCGCAGGACTTTCTGCAAAGATTCCTTTGACAAAGCCTGAGATCCTGAATTTCAGTTTGGAGGGCAGGATTAAGCCTCGCCACAATGTGTTCAAGTCTATAAGTGCATTGCAACCTTCCAGGTATCTTCCTAGTCTCTCACATGCCCTTAAATTAAGTGAGAAAAAGTTCCTCGAAAAATATGTGAAGTGTAGTCCCCATGCCACAAAGTTACTTGAAATCTACAGTGGCAAATCTGTTGATCTTGACATTATACAATGACAATGCCCACATCTAAAAGACTATAAATTCAAGGATTCTGATTTCGTCAGGTTTGGATTGCATCGCGTTGCTTTTATTTATCGAAATAGATTCCAGTACATTCGCAAATGGACCATCAGTCTGTTGAGACCCAATGTGATCCCTCATGATATGAGTAACGAGTGAGAATTACTATATACAGGTGATAATCACGCTGGGTCATGACCCTGTGAGTCCAGGGCAGAGTGTTGTTTTGGCCAGTTTACTCAGTTGTAATGCAATCAACGAATATTATTAAAGGATACTCAGTTGTAATGCAATCGTGGAGAAATGACCTTTCGGAATGTATCAGGTAACACATTTTTGAAATATGAAGAAAGCACTCTTATTACAGACAATTAGTTGTTTATTTGTAACTTTACAACTAATGCATTGTTCCCTCTCTTTTAATTGTAAAATGGATAGATATGAAATTTTTACTTTGTTTGAATCTTGTAAAATTAAATTCTCAAACCCCATAGGCAAAGATAGAGTCTTTTTAAATTCTTTTGTCGTTTAAAGTGGCATAAATTGTTTTGTTAGCCATATCTATAAAAGTTTAATTGGAATCGACACATCTCATAAATCCAGGCTGACGTTAGCTGTTTGCTTTGCTATGCTGAGTTGAATTTAACCAAGACTCTCATGAATCTCAATGTGCTTTGTCAAGGGTCTCTGTTTCTTTACCTGAGAAAAGATTCCATGGCAACGAGTTTTATTGTTTCTAACAAAGATCATCATACTTAGTGGTAGTAAAATGAGATTTAAGTAAATTTGACCGGTTATCATTTGCCATTTTACATGTCAAAATACGATTATTTCATAAAATCAAATTTCATTAATGAAATGTGATATCTATTACTATTAATAATTAGTTATTAGTAATTAAATGTGTGCATGTTTTTTATATTTCTATTTCTAATATGGAAATTTTGATTTTTGGCATGGTCTCGTTGTCTCCCTTTGTTAGGTAAACTTGACTTGGTCATGGTTTTTTGGGCCCATGGTAATGGCCCATTGTATTGCTTGTGAAGAAGCTTATTTAAATGTTTTTATGATAAACATTTTTTGTCATTATGTGTGTTTGGTTTAATCATTATGTTTATTATGTCTTTTTTGTTTATTGTATTTTTGTAAACTTTTTTATTTTTGTATTATATGAGGCAAGATACTACATTTCAATGTTTCCTAAAATTATTATAAATGTTATTTCATAAAAAATAAATTAACTATTATTATGAAGGGTAAAATTAAAATTTAAACATCAAATGAAATATGATGTTAAAATTAAAATGTCATATAATTTTTTTTGACTTGTAAAGTAAGATGCCAAATTTTAACCCTGCTTCCATCAAGCCTCTTGTAAAATAAAACTCTAGCTACCACTCCCAACGGCTGCATTGTAACAATATCTGATGCATGATTGACTATGACACAAATCGTTGGCTCCTCCCATTGTCCCATTGTGGTTAGAGCTTTTGTCAACCTTGATCCTACAGAGTTACCAACATTCATAATAGGCTTGTCGTCTTCTTCTTGCACGGTGCCTTCCAACTGGCAACTGCTGGATGGAACTTTGCCTCTAGGGTCTGAGGCAGGAAAGGTGCTCTCCACATGGAAGAGGGATGGGAACCATTTGTTATTTTTACTTTATAGAGTTTAAACTTTAAACTAATTGGAAATGTTTTCTTGCTGTTTTCTTTTTATAATTTTGAGTTTTCAGTGCCACATTTACAGAGAGCTAAACACGCTAAACACATTTGAGAAGATCTGTTGTAGAAGTATTCTCCCTTTTAAGGCAATAATAATCTTTCTCATAACTGATCAAATTTGTTACATTTGGTCCCTCCATCACTTGGTTGATCTTTAGGGCCCTTCTTATAAAATGATGTGAAAGTTTAGTATAAGCTTCACCTTTTTATTAAAATTTAAGCTTCATCTGTCCTTGGTTGATCTTTAGGGTCTTTTTTATATAATTGTGTGATAGTTTAGAATAAGTTTCACCTTTTTATTAAAATTTAAAGATTCTTCTGTCCAACAGTATTCCGTCTTCATTCTTCATTTTCTAAATTACCTTTGGATCTATCTGTTATGCCTAGGCTTTCGCTAAGATTTTTTCAATTGTTCCAGCTGATCTATTTGCATTTAAATTATGCACTTCAAGTTTGAAATCATTCCTATACGAACATAAACATGGCCATTAACTTAAACTATTTACTCTTGCTGCCAATATCAACTGAAGTCATGATCTATTTTTTGTGCTTATGTTATAAAACCATTTTGTTTCATTACAGCTGCAGCAAACACAAGATTCAACAATATAACCCATAAGCTTATATGTGAATGTACTTTTCATAAAAGAAATGACAAGTTGTTTTAGGTTTTTCATCCTACTAACGTGCTACCATAAATTTCCTGGCTCATATTTGGACTTGTATTAATCATAGCATCATGCATGTAATGCACCTCACTTGTTTTTTTGAACACAGGGAAAAGATGAAAATGCTAATCATTCTACTTTATGAAAGCTTACAAGATGTTCTTGCTTAAGAGAGAGGTAACTGCTTTTAATCAACTCTAATGGAAGCTTCGTAAAGGTAATGAGTTTGCTTATAATCATGTCTGTCCCCTTTACAAGAACATATCCATATCATATCTATGAAGTAGGCCTCATGAGAGCATCAATCACAAATTATCTACTTTAATGGAAGCTTCGTAAAGGTAATGAGTTTGCTTATAATCATGTATGTCCCCTTTACAAGAACATATCCATATCATATCTATGAAGTAGGCCTCATGAGAGCATCAAGCACAAATTATCTACTTTGATGGTAGGCATGCCAGACATGATGCAGTAGTACGCAGTATGTTAGTAACTGAGATCATTGAACCAGGGACAGATCCCATATGTTAGCCCCACCCCTACTGCTTGATATATCTGGGCATGAACCACGACATTAGGTTGTAAACATTAGCTTTGCATCGGCATCAACCATGACAAATGACCCAACACTAAACTTAGATGATTGTTAACTAAAGCGAGTGTTTTTATGAGACTTATTCAACTAGTATTTCCATAATATTTAATATAACCATGCATTTGGTGGTTACATCCTACACAACATTTAGAAACTTATCTGCTAATGCAATTCACTCTACAAATACACTTAATGTTAGTAGCTAACAAGGACTAGCATAAAAATATGAATATGGAGAAGAAAAATTGACCAGTAAACTAATTTATGGTAACACTGAAATCTAAAGTATCTAGTCTTTTCACAACCTCCAGAGGGCTATAGCTTCTCTTAGTTAAACGAGTATTGCTTGTTTTATATCTTTCCTGAAGTGACCACTGTTGGTTTTACTATCACTTGTAAATTGTTTCATTTTTTATTTTCTATTAATAACAGAAATTACAATGCAAAATAATAGTAAAAAAATATCTTGTAGAATTTAAAAAAAAAAGCTTAAAATTGCCTTGAAGTCTACCTTCCAATGAAGTGGTCCCAAAGACTTGATGTTAAGTGATGCTTTCATTCCTACTCTGCTAGCTTAATGTTTGCTTTCTAGGGCTGACACTAGCCTACCATTTAACAGCATGGTTAAATCTCTTAGCAATTTTGCGTCAAAAACTGTTCTACAGGAACCATAGACTACAACAGCTTTTAATTTATCCTCCGTGACGTTGTTTTTCATATATAATTTTGAAAGCTCAAATACTAAAAAGCAGAATATCAATAACCAAAGAGGTAAGATAATTTGTGATTCAGATTCTGGAAAGTTGGACTCCCTATGCTCGTTGTGAAATAGATATAATACACAATGTTAGCGGCATCATTAATGACTTTGCACAGAGGGTGTTTAAAGCTTTACGGTGTTCATAGACTACCTTCCCCGATATTGTACTCTTTCAAAATTGCTCAACGATAAGGCCAATAAGTTAAGGAAGGATTTTTGGGTGTTTTAACTTTATTCCCATAAATCCATATTTCATTGCAGGTTTCAGGCAGTAATTGAATGGCTATAAATATTTGAATCTTGTTGCAAGTTTTGATTCGTAGGACTAAAGGATAAAAGAGAAACCACAAAACTAACGGGGGCGAAGGCTCGAGATAGAAGAAAGCAGAAGGCAGTTAAGGTTTTGGATGCCAAATTGACTATGGTCCTGATATCTTAATGGAGAAGGTGTCAACCCTCATGAACTTGGCGGTGGTTGGAAGGTTCTAGTTCAAGGTTGGGCGGCGGGAGGACCTGCTCAATTGGGTAGAGGAAAATTGGCAACCCTTCTTGGGTTACACTCCAGTCATTCAAATTCTGGAGAACGAGACAAAAACCATATTTTAGAAGGCTGCTGGAGGCGGGGTAGATCGAGCCTGGTCCTAAAACCATAGCATATCGGATTTGACCCCAGGACCGAAACCCTCTCTGTTAGTCTGTACAACACCTTTTGGTGCTCTTGCCGGGCTTCCCCTTTCAACTGTGGTCCAAGGAAGTTTTTAGGAAAATGGGGATTAAACTTGGCATTTTTCTGTGTTTTGAAGAGAGATCCGTGTCGGGAGTGGATCAAAGAATGGCGAACATTCTTGTTGCGTTGATACCTGCAAAGGGTTAGCTCCAGAGACAGAGATGTGTTGGCAGAATACCTCATTTATCCAGCAGCTGGATTATTAGAGAATGCCATTCAGGTGCACATCCTGTCGAGCAACGGGTCATTTGCGTCAGTTGTGCCAGAAGTATTCCTCCAAAAAATCTTCAGATTTAAGATGCTCTGATCAAGGCAGGGTCGTGGATAAGAACCCTAGTCAATGTGATGACCAAGTTCCTCGGGTCCCCTCTCTAGGGGAAGGGATGGATGGGTAAAGTTGTCCTAGTGGCTCGGAAGGGGACACTGTAGTTGTGTAGTTCTGTCGGTAACGGAGCAATGCGTTGAGGAGGAAAATGACAGGTCTGTATCGGGTTCGGAGGGGATTCGAGTAATGAATAACCAGATGTTGGAATGGGCGGGCAACAAAGAAAAGGAACTACCGTTGGTTGGATGTTGTAAGGGAAAGCTGTCCTCATACATCTCCTTGTAGTACCCGGCTTTGGAGACAGGGCAAGTCGATTCTGTGTAGCTGGAGAAAACAATGCTTGCGGCAACTACTCACGGGTAATAACCAGAGTATCCTCCAGGATTTTCCAAGCTTCTTGTAAAAACAAGTCCTCAATGCCTCTTGTAATCAAGGATAATTTTAGGGGTCCAATGCCTCTTGTAATCAAGGATAATTTTAAGGGGTCAAATTTAGTCCATGGGCTATTTTTCCATGTTTTTTTTCCAAAAAAGATTCATCAATTTGCATTTTTGAACCCTGTTTCTCCCATTTTTAATGGGGTAAACTTTTTTCACTCTAAAAATCGTCAAATTATTATATAAACTATATGGAATACTTAGAAATTGAAATTATTTTTGAAAAATATCATCAAATATTTATAGTTGACATTTTAAGAATTTGTAAGATTCGCCAATGTTTATACACTTTTAAATAAGTATGGGTCTTTAAAATTATCCCTGCTTGTAATGTTTCGGATAGTGCTCATGCTATTTCTTCTAGATTACAATGTTTCCTTCTACATCTTTATTGTCTAGTTCTCTGTCAACGAGGGATGTATTGTCATATAAAGATGTTGCTTTGAGAATGCTTGTTAAGGTTTATAATGTTTACCCTATTAGGAAACATGCTTCAAAAACCGTTGATGGGGGGTTGTGTGAGGATGCTTAAAAAAACTATGATGGAGGGTTGTCCATGTGTCAACACTTTAATCACAAGGGCAAGATGGGAGCGGTGGAGGGGGGTTTAACCCTGTTAGCAAAGAAAAAACTTTCAAAACAACTAGTCTTGGCCACTGGGGGTTTTATGTTAGCAAATTGCCCTCTGGAGAGTCTCTCTAGTGGGTTCTGGGCCCTTAGAGCAGGGAAGCTTGGAATTGGGAGTTAGAAATGATTATTTTGTCCTTTAATCTAAAGAGGGTGGGAAGGACCTCCAACAGATTTGGCCTTCGACGACTAATTCAGGTTGTTCACTTGGATATAATCATTTTTCAAGAAACCATGGTACCTTGGGAAAAGGCTAGCAAAGCCTTAGGTTCTTTGATTACAGGATCAAATATTTGCACTGTAGACTCTTGTGGATTCTCAAGTGGGTTCTTTTCAACATGCAATCCATCGATCACTAATCTTAGAGCTTTTGCAATTGGTGCAGGCTTGGTCCTAGAGGGTACTCTCAAGGATATTAACGTGTTGATTAAGATCCTCAACTGTTATGGCCCATATCTTGGGAGGATGGAGTTTTGGTCAGACCTCAACCATGATCCCCTTTTCTTAGATTTGGAGCTTATTGTAGGTGGGGACCAAAACCTAACACTTAGTGCTAGTGAAGTTTGGGGGAGCAAAACAAGATTGGATTGTCTTGCAAATTTTTCCACCCATATCTTTGATAGGGCCAGTCTTATTGATGTCAAGCCTAAGCCAAACATTCCTATTTGGAGGATTGGTAGGCTCGATGAGGTGAGGGTGGCAAAGAGATTAAATAGATTTCTTATTATTGAGGAGCTCTTGAAGATATTTGGGAGATCTAGGTCTTGGAATGTTCCTTCTTCTCTATCTGATTGCATACCTATTTGTTTTGAGTTTGAGATGGTGGATGACAAGCCCAATTACCCATTTAAATTTAATCATTCTTGGTTGGTGGAGCAAGAATTCAAAGATTTGGTTCATGCTAAGTGGAAAATCTGGGAGGAAGGGTCTCTTAGTTCTCATATGTGCCATATGATTGAGAATTTAAAAGCCTTGAAGGAAGCAGTGATAGTATGGGAGAAGGATGAAAAGGAAAGAAGGTGGAGATAGATCAATGGCATTGAGATGGAAGTGATAGATTTGTTCTTTAACAATAGATTTGGTATCTTTTTAGAGGTTGAAAAAGGTAAGCTAGGGGAGTTGGAGTCTAGAAAGGGTGAAATTATGAGAATGGGGGAAGAGTCTCGAAGACAAAAAAGTAGAGCCATCTGGCTAAGCCAGGGTGATGGTAATACTAGATTCTTCCACAAATATGTTGAACATAGGAAAAACTCCAACTCTATTTAGGAGATATTTGAGAATGGTGCAAATTTGTTTACTCAAAAGGACTTGTAGGAAGGAGCTAGAGTGTATTTTGAGAGACACTTTAAGGATCCAGGGGAAAATAATACTATGCAACAATTAAGTGTGATCCAAAATTATCCTAGGTTCTTCAATGCTAAAGAAACCAGAGACCTAAGTTTGATTCGGTTTCATTAGAGCAAATAAAGCAAAAAGTCTTGGGTAAGTTTTCAAAAGAAAAAGGCCCAGAGCCAGAAGGATGGACTATTGAATTTTTCCTTAAGTTCTTTGAGTTGGTGGGTAGGGGTCTTAGGGCAGTGGTGGAAGAGTCTAGGTTGACAAGGAAAGTTTTTGGGGCCATTAATGCCACCTTTATAACTTTAATCCCTAAGACATCAACACCATCCTTCTTCATTGAGTTCATGCCTATTTCCTAGTGTAATTTGGTCTACAAAGTCATTGTGGGTAGAGGAGGAGCTAGCGTGGAGTTGTAGGGATGGTCGAGATGTGGAGGGTGCGGCGTGGTCGGGCGATGGTTGGTGCGGAAGCATGTGCAAGGTGTGAGGAGGATGGAGTAGCAGCGTCAAAGGGAAGGGTTGCACACAAGGGGAAGGTTGGCTTCGCAGGGAGATGGAGGGGGCAACGACGATGGGAAGGAGGCGCGGGGAGCAAGGAGAGTGGTGGACAGCAAGGGAAAGGGCGCACAGGAGAGGAGCGCGGGGTCGGGAGGAGACCCTTCCCAAAAAGGAATGTCCACATACTCTTAGCAACTAGTGCAATACTAAAATGAAATACGTTTTGCAGATCCCATCCACCAAAGGCATTGGGTCTGGTTAGTTTATCCCATTTGACCAAATGATAACTACTCTTATCTTTCTTACTGGCCCACAGAAAATGGAACATTTTTGTCTAATTTTCTCCAGAATAAATTTGGGAACTCTAGCCAAGGAAAGCCAGTATACAAGGATCCCTTCAAGAACAAATATGTTTACTAGTATTAGTCTTCCCCCCAGGGAGAGCCACATGTGACATCAATGATCAATTCTTTTTTTCTATCTTCTTTAAAAGCCACATCCAATCATTCTTCCCGTAATAATTTGGTATTAAGAAATACCCCAAGATACTGCATGCCTCCATCTAGTGCCTCCAATTTGAAATGTAAAAGATTTTGAATGTTACTAGCAATTTCCTCTTTGATCTCATTTTGTAAAAGAATGGACTTATGAATGCTCACCTCCATGCTAGAAGCCTTACAAAAAATTATGAAAATATCATTATATGTTGTCCATTCCTCTAGTGATCACACTCCAAAGATTAACACATCGTCCACAAATAGAGAGTGTGTTAGCTTATGATGAGCTAAGACTTTGTGAAGCGGAGAATCCATCTCCTAAGTAAACTTGCAACATAAATATGACAACAACTCCATAGATGGATAATAATACATGACTCTTCAATAATTATTAATTATTAATTGTTTATTAGGTATTAATATTAATATTGATTGTTAAAATATATTATTGTTATGTTATTATTATTTTTTATATAACATTGCCTTCCCCTTAAAGTAAGCTTTGTCCTCAAAGCTTATTGAAGACAAGGGTTATGTTTGATTTCTTGCTTGAAATGTTATCTCTAGATCCTTTCTTTTAGTACTTGTGGCACTTGATGAAATGAGACGATATGAGTTACACATTCTAAAGAAAAAATGTCGTATCATCATTGATGTGGTCCATCCGAGTTCTATCTTCATCGGAGCTATTTGATCGCTTTGTGGGATGGATATTTTTGTTTGTTGCTTAGTATGTTGATCTGTTGTTCTTGCTTGTCTGACATCGTAATTCCTTTGTGTATGTTCATTTTGACTCTATCGTTGGTCAAAATGATGTTTATAATTGGGGTCTCGATAGGGAGTTCTTGTTGTTTGTTTTTTTTGCTAGATTGACTTCTTTTTGAATTGTGACGAGGATTGAATTTGTTTTTATTTCTTCTTCCTCAACTTGAATTTGTTTTCCGAAGAGTCTGGATGCTTGGATTTGCGCTAATTTGTTCTCTAATAGATTGTTATTACTCTGACTCTTCTCAAACCTTTTGTCTTGCGACTTTTTGTCCTCTTTTAACTTCTTGATTTGTTCCTCTAGTTCTTGGTTAAAATTTCTCAAGCGTTGGTTTTCTTCTTGCTTTTCTAGTATTCTTTCTTCTAGGTCTTCATTGGAATGTTTCGTCTTCCGACTATGTTTCAACTTCTTGGTTTTCATAAGTAATGTCTTGTTATGAATTCTTAGTTGAAATAATTCTTCGGTATTGCTTGCTAATTTGTCATTGATTTTTTTAATTTCCAGCTTGTGCGCCTTTTTAGTGTTGTCATACTTTTGTTGGAGCTCTTCGTTTGTTGTTGATGTCGATACATTTCCGATTCTCGTTTTTCTAACTTGCTCTGGACTTGCGCCAATTCATTATCTTTGTCCATGATGAGCTTGTTTAACCATTTTATGTTTTCTTTGAAATCGTTATCGCTTCTATAAGGTGATTCTTCGATATCTTCGAACTTTTGGTTTTGTCTTCAATATCTTAATTGTGAATTTTTAATCGAGATATTTCTTCATTCTTAGTTGATAACATTTGCTCGATATCTTCATTAGCTTTTCCCACCTTTTGATTTTGATCTTTTAAATGGTGATTCTCTTGTTCTATCAACTTATTACGAATGATCTGCTTATTCATCTCAAATTGTAAATTTTTATTGTTTTCCTTGTAATATCCCAAATTGCTTTTGAGTCTCTGTGATTGCAATTGTAACCGACCTTGATTTTCTTTCATAATAAAATATTTGCTACAAATCGAACATGGGCGATTGTTATTTTTAAAAACTGACACATACTCGAATTCTAATTCGCAATGAGGGCACTTAGTCCAAAATTTGGACTTGTATATGGAATCCATAATTAACTGCTCACTTCTATGCAAATGGCTTCAATGGCTTCTATTTGTTACTTCTTCAACGAAAGATAGTCTTCTTTTGACTTTTTCGGTGATAAATGGTCTTATTGTTGACTACTTTCTGTTGAGATATTGTAACTTCAAAGAATATTATATTTGTACTTTATTATTCCGGAGATGTTTCATTCCTCCGTGAAGATCTTATTGTATATCCGGAGATGTTTATTCCTCCGTCGGAATGTGGTAACTCGGGTTATTAGACTTCCCTATTGGGGGTCGGCCCTGTATGTGTTATGTGGGTCAAAGGGTTATTAGACCACCCTAGAGGGGTCGGCCCAGTCAGTTGTAGTGGGGTATTTAACCCATTGGTTAAATACGAGCCTACGTGTACTTGTGTAAAAGATGTGTCAAAGTAGTGTATAAATAGAGGAGGTGTGTTCCTCATTTGATACACACTCACTCACTAGAGAAAGGCGCATTTGTGGAGGAGAGGTCTGCTATGGAGGAGAAGGAGCTTATGCTCAGGGTTTGCATCTTTGTATATTGCTGGTCATCTATATTGAGGAAGCTTTGCTGGGTTTTCTACCCCATGAGGGTTTCCCAGGATAAATCTCTGTCTCTTGTGTTTATGCTATGCTTGTTGTTTCTTCAGTGATCCTGTATATGCTATTATTGTGAAATGGAATGTAATGCTGCTATTTTCTGTCTTAGCATATTGAATCTTAACATGGTATCAGAGCTAACCTGAAGGAAGACAAGGTATGGCACTAAAGACACTTGCTTTACTTACGACAATTTGAAGGTTAGGGTTTTACATAGCAAAAACCAGTCATCGTAGCACTTTCGCTATAAATCCGTTTTGGCGAAGTTTGCGGATCTGAAATTGTTACAGGACGAAGCTAAAATCTCCAGGTACCTTGTGTCCAAAGGACAACCTCTAATTCGTTTTACTTTGTGATTTATGATCTGTACAATATAGGGTTTTTGCCTCTTCCAGATCTGAGTCAAAATCAGGTGACCTTGGGAAAAAGGTCATAACTTGGGCTAGGAAGCTCCAAATGAAATTTCGTGAAAAGTGACAGGTAGTACACAGAATGTACTATCTCAGAAAACTTTTTCAGAGGCCGAAGTTGAAACAGTGACACGTGGCACGTCGTACAAGTTCGCTCTCCTGTATTATCCCATAAACAGGTCACGTTGCGACACTTGGCATAACTCTCTCTCCGAAAATCCAATTGAGGTCAGACCTGTCAGGATGGAAAGATAACAGGCCGAGCTATCTCAGAAAACTTTTTCAGAGGCCGAAGGTCAAACAGTGACACGTGGCACGCCGTACAAGTTCGCTCTCCTGTATTTTCCCAAAACAGGTCACGTTGCGACATTTGGCATAACTCTCTCTCAGAGAATCCAATTGAGGTCAGACCTGTCAGGATGGAAAGATAACAGGTCAGGCTATCTCAGGAAACTTTTTCAGACCCTGTGGATCAAAAATTTCGGAGTTACACCAGAAACAATCAGGTACATATTTCTGTCAAAACAGAATTATTTTTTGGTACCTTCATTCATGGCTTCCGGAATTTAGGGCTTTGGAGAAAGTTGGAATTTTTGTAATCGGAGATCACGGCTGGATGCTACTCATCAAAATAGAAATTTAGAGACCAAGATCAGAATTTTTAGTTGGGCAGAAGGCCGGGTTTGATTAGACCCTAGTTCGGGGACTTTGATCAGAAAAGTGGAAAATTAGGGCTTCTGTAAAAATGGGAATTTTTGAAATCTGTGACCATGGCTGGAAGCTCCTCAGAAAAATACAAGCTTAGAGCTTTGGATCAAACATTTTGATTGGGAAGAAGAGTGGGATTCATCAAACCCCAGTTCAGGGTCACGTCCAGGGAATCCGGAAGTTTCAAAGGCAAAATTGAGGAGTGAAACTTTGCAGTTTTCAAATTCTAAATATATCAGTTTGATCAGCTCATCAAGGCGCATATTTCTATCCTTTCGGAAGTTTGAAATTCAAAGTTTGAATTTTTGGGGTTTCTCTGACAAACCCATATCGAGCTCCAGGTCCAGTTCTTGCAAATCAAGTGGATAGGGTTAATCCTAGAAGAAGATGGATTGGTCACCTGCATAAGTGAAGGAGTTCCTATTTCAGAGGGAGATGAGGCTAAGGCTTTACATAAGGAGATTACAAGCGATCTCGATAGGTATGACTCATCGAGGTATGTTTTGATATTTGTTCATGATTAAGTTTATGGTATGTTATTACGGTTAGTACAATCTTGATTTTAGATTTGTTGTATCACCTTAACAAAATTATGAATGCATGATAGAAGATATTCGTTGGTTAGGGTGTTGACACTTATGATTGTACTAATGCATTATGATGTTGTGTGAGGTTGATGTTGTCCGCTAACAAGATACAAGTACATCACAAAAGACAAATCAGGTTCCATGACCATGAAAACATGAAGACAAAGACTCATCCACAATCTTTGTTCTACTTACGAGGTATGTATGACTTTGTTATATTATGCTTAACCTATGAGACATGCAGGTTCTAGCTCAGGATCTCTAAATCATTGAAGAGATTGTTTAGGTATGTTGTACATAACCAAGTAGGTATACTAATCCAGGTATGTTTCCCATGAATCTTACCTTGTGTTAGGATCCCCTATATAAGTATACTTGGAATGATTGGTTATGCTTATTCATAAAGTTAGTAATCAAGGGATTATGCATATTATATCTTTTATCTTGATTGATGATATGCATGAGTAAAGAAGACTTCCCTGAAATCTTGAATACTAATGTTTATTAACTATAATCATGACTATACATTTTCAAGATTATTTAGTACTATAATGTTTTGATAGCATTTAGAATATACTAATGATTATATGTTTGTGTATGAGATCATGAGGATGACTCTTGAGCATGCACAGTGGTACAGAATGAATAGAAGTTCAAAAGACATACAGAAGATCAAGCGGGAGGCAACCACACAAACATAAAAGATAAGTATTTGAGTTGTTATTTGAAATAGTAATAATATTGCCTATAATAGGTTGTATGCATATTTGTATTCCCATAATGCTGAGTGTAAACATTCATAGAGCATTGAACAGTATACTACTAATGTGCATATGATTGACAAGTTGGACAAACATTCCATTGTTGCTTGTCTAGAATAAAACCTCTTTGCTGACATGCCGAGAGCTGTGCACACTCTCGATAGTATGTTCTGGTAGAGATGGAAGGCATCTAGATAGCCACTGTATGCATACAGGATATGGGAAAGTGTTGTGCCAAAGTATTGGTCAAGATAGTTGCATAACTATGTAAATGATATCTGTATGCATAATAGGTTATCATGTCAATATGATTTGATGATTATGAAGTATTACTAATCATGTACCTAATTTTGATTTGTAGGAAAAATCACGATGAATGATGAACAAGCGATGGATGTTCAACAAAAGGATTTACAAATCAAACACACTATAGAAAGCTTATGGTTAAGAGATTCTCTTAGAAAGAGGAAGAGAATCATGATGAGATGTTTTGACCATTCTCTTAATAATGTAATCAGGTTCTGTATGGGTTCCCAGGATCGGTAGTCAATTGATGAGCTTAATGATCATCATGGGTGATGTGGATCTCAACCCTTGCTACAAGGTTGAATATGGCTTCTATACACATATGACATGGATGCAAGAAGGAACTCACCATAGAGTTCGAATGACTTTGAGGCTCATATTAGTAGACCCATCTGACGAGAGATGTCACAGATAAATATGCAGAAGATCACTCAATGCAGAGTGTGAATAATGGACAATTGATAGCTTCATGACAAAGCTTGGGCTTTACCAGAAGTAAAGCTGATCCTAACCTTTACCTAAAGGTTGTGGATGATGAACCTATCATACCATTATTATGTGACGATGATATCTTTCTGACAAGGAATGAGAAACAGATCATGAAAATGGCTGCAGAAATAAAAATGAAAGATCTCAGATTAATGCACTACTTCTTAGGTCTAGAAGTATGGCATGATCCAAAAAAAAAAAAAAAAAAAGGAATCTTTTAAATCGAGGTAAGCATGCTGGAAAGATTTGATTTGTTGGAGTGTAAAGCCATGGCCACTCCCATGGACTCCAACTTGAAGTTATTAGTTAATGACTCATCGGATTTAGTGGACCTAACCCTATACAGACAAATCATTGGGCCAATGATGTATTTAACAAATACTAGGCCAGATATATGCTTTGAGTCAGTATCTAGTAGAACCTAGAAAGGTTCACTTAATGGCTACAAAGCATGTAGTGAGGTACCTAAAAGGTACTTTAGATTTTGGTCTATATAATCTTGGAGGTCATGAACTCCGTTTACATGGTTACTCAAATTCTGATTGGGCAGGAAGTGTCTCAGACAGAAAGAGTACCTTAGGTGGATGTTATAGTCTTGAATCTACCATGATCTCATGGTTTAGCAAGAAACAATCTAGTGTGGCTCTCAGTACTACTGAAACAGAATATATAGCTGTCTGCTCTGCCAGCTGTGAAGCAGTGTGGCTTCAGAAGCTATTATATGGAGTGTTTGACTTAGAAATGGATTCCACTGTGATTATGTGTGAAAATCAAAGCTGCATCAAGATGATAGGAAATCTTGTATTCCATGATAAGTCAAAACATATTGAGATCCGATACTTCTATATACGAGATATGGTGCAGAGAGGAGCTATCAAGCTCGAGTATATAAGCACTAAGGATCATTTTGATGATATCCTGACCAAACCTCTGTCTCGAGTAAAGTTTGAACACTTCCGAGACAAGCTTGGTGTAGTTTAGAAGGACTCTCCTCAAAAGGGGGAGTAGCACAGTATGAGACAGACAAGCCTATCTCATCAATGATGAGGTTACCTATTTTTTCTGCACTTACTCACCTAGAATTATTTAGATTTAGGACTCTTATATTCTTTATTTTGATGGTTAGATGTATACATACTTTTGATGATAGATGTATACATGCTTTTGATGTTAGATGCTTTTGATACATGTTGTGGTTATACATATTTTGATGTTGATGATACATGTTGTGGTTATACATGTTTTGATGTTGATGATACATGTTGTGGTTATACATGTTTTGATGATGATGATACATGTTGTGGTTATACATGTTTTGATGTTGATGATACATGTTGGGGTTATACATGTTTTGATGTTGATGATACATGTTGTGGTTATACATGTTTTGATGTTGATGATACATGTTGTGGTTATACATGTTTTGATGATGATGATACATGTTGTGGTTATACATGTTTTGATGTTGATGATACATGTTGTGGTGATACATGTTATGATGATGAGGATACATGTTCTTGATGAACATGTGAGGGGATTGGATCATCCTTGGACTTTCAGTCCTAAAGAGAGCCGTAGACGTGAGGTCTCCGAGAATGAAGTCCTTAGTGGACAGTTGAGGGGATTGGATCATCCCTGGACTTTCAGTCCTAAAGAGAGCCGTAGACGTGAGGTCTCCGAGAATGAAGTCCTTAGTGGACAGTTGAGGGGATTGGATCATCCCTGGACTTTCAGTCCTAAAGAGAGCCGTAGACGTGAGGTCTCCGAGAATGAAGTCCTTAGTGGACAGTTGAGGGGATTGGATCATCCCTGGACTTTCAGTCCTAAAGAGAGCCGTAGACGTGAGGTCTCCGAGAATGAAGTCCTTAGTGGACAGTTGAGGGGATTGGGATCATCCCTGGACTTTCAGTCCTAAAGAGAGCCGTAGACGTGAGGTCTTCGAGAATGAAGGGATTGGGATCATCCCTGGACTTTCAGTCCTAAAGAGAGCCGTAGACGTATGTCTTCGAGAATGAAGGGATTGGGATCATCCCTGGACTTTCAGTCCTAAAGAGAGCCGTAGACGTGAGGTCTTCGAGAATGAAGGGATTGGGATCATTCCTGGACTTCAGTCCGAAAGAAGAGCCGTAGATGTATGTCTTCGATAATGAAGGGATTGGGATCATTCCTGGACTTCAGTCCGAAAGAAGAGCCGTAGACATATGTCTTCGATAATGAAGGGATTGGGATCATTCCTGGACTTCAGTCCGAAAGAAGAGCCGTAGACGTATGTCTTCGATAATGAAGGGATTGGATCATTCCTGGACTTCAGTCTGAAAGAAGAGCCGTAGACGTATGTCTTCGATAATGAAGGGATTGGATCATTCCTGGACTTCAGTCCGAAAGAAGAGCCGTAGACGTATGTCTTCGATAATGAAGGGATTGGGATCATTCCTGGACTTCAGTCCGAAAGAAGAGCCGTAGACGTATGTCTTCGATAATGAAGGGATTGGATCATTCTTGGACTTCAGTCCGAAAGAAGAGCCGTAGACGTATGTCTTCGATAATGAAGGGATTGGATCATTCCTGGACTTCAGTCCGGAAGAAGAGCCGTAGACGTATGTCTTCGAGAAAGAAGGGATTGGATCATTCCTGGACCTCAGTCCGAAAGAAGAGCCGTAGACGTATGTCTTCGATAATGATAGGACTGGATCGTCCCTGGAATTCGGTTCAAAAGGTACATGACTGGTTTACATCATTCCTTGACGATGCTGATGATCGTGATGATCGTGTGATGACGATGCCGATGATCGTGTGATGACGATGCTGATGATCGTATGATGATGATGCTGATGATCGTGTGATGACGATGCCGATGATCGTGTGATGACGATGCTGATGATCGTGTGATGACGATGCTGATGATCGTGTGATGACGATGCTGATGATCGTGTGATGACGATGCTGATGATCGTGTGATGACGATGCTGATAATCGTGTGATGACGATGCTGATGATCGTGTGACGATGATGATGATGATCGTGTGATGACGATGCTGATGATCGTATGACGATGTTGATGTTCCAGTATTAAAGATGTTCCAGTAACTGCTTGAGTTACTGATGATGTTGAGAAAGCTTCCAGTGATTTATAGATGTATCATGTATGATGTTGATGACTCCTTGCTCATGCAGATGCTGTTATAATATCCTTCTCGTTAAGGGGGAGTGTTGAGATATTGTAACTTCAAAGAATATTATATTTGTACTTTATTATTCCGGAGATGTTTCATTCCTCCGTGAAGATCTTATTGTATATCCGGAGATGTTTATTCCTCCGTCGGAATGTGGTAACTCGGGTTATTAGACTTCCCTATTGGGGGTCGGCCCTGTATGTGTTATGTGGGTCAAAGGGTTATTAGACCACCCTAGAGGGGTTGGCCCAGTCAGTTGTAGTGGGGTATTTAACCCATTGGTTAAATACAAGCCTACGTGTACTTGTGTAAAAGATGTGTCAAAGTAGTGTATAAATAGAGGAGGTGTGTTCCTCATTTGATACACTCACTCACTAGAGAAAGGCGCATTTGTGGAGGAGAGGTCTGCTATGGAGGAGAAGGAGCTTATGCTCAGGGTTTGCATCTTTGTATATTGCTGGTCATCTATATTGAGGAAGCTTTGCTGGGTTTTCTACCCCATGAGGGTTTCCCAGGATAAATCTCTGTCTCTTGTGTTTATGCTATGCTTGTTGTTTCTTCAGTGATCCTGTATATGCTATTATTGTGAAATGGAATGTAATGCTGCTATTTTCTGTCTTAGCATATTGAATCTTAACACTTTCTAGTCTTCTTATTAGGTTAAATAACCTTTTTTTTCCAAAAATAATAATAATAATTATTTTAATAAAATAATAATAATAATAATAATTATTATTTTTTTTTCCTTTTTTATAATAATAATTATTAATTAATTAATTAATAATATAATTATAATTAATCTTTTTATTAACTGTATATATATATAGTTTTTTTTCAAAAATTAAAATATTTAAGCAGATATAATACTATTATAATGTTTTAATATACAATTTAAAAAAAATTAGGGATAGACTGGCCAGACCCAATGCCTTTGGTGGATGGGATCTGCAAAACTTATTTCATTTTAGTACTGCACTAGCTGCTAAGAGTATGTGGAGGTTCCTTTTTGGGAAGGGTCTTTGGAGTGAGGTGACTAAAGATAAATACTTGAGGAACATGTGTGTGGAAGACTGGATTTGACTAGAACCAAAAAGCCTTACAAATGTTTCAAATTATTGGAGTGGTCTTGTAAGGGCCATGCCAGTCATATCAAACTGGTTGGTTTGGTTGGTTGGAAAAGGTAATAAGGTGCTTGTGTGAGAAGATCCTTGGGTAGGAAGCTCCATTGGATTCAAGTTATCTGAAATTCTTTTAAGAAGGTTAAGGGCTCTAGGCATTTACACTTTGGATTAGATAGGCCAGTATACAGGTGTTCAAATATGGTTGAAAGAAGGTGATTTAAGGCTAGAAGGGGCTTTAGCAGAGGAATGGGAGTGTTATCTTTAGAATCTCAGTCATAGTGGAGTGTTCTTGTATGATGATATGGATTCATTGGTAGGGTCTTGGAACTCAGAAAATGGATAGGTTGCAACCAAATTGACTTATGAAGGAATTATGTCACAACCTATGTATAAACATTCCATGGTGGTCATCCCTCTTATGGAAGTGGAACTGCTGGGTTAAGGTGAAACTATTCATCTGGCTTTCTCTAAGCAACAAAATCCTCACCTGGGATAATTATTTGAAGAGAGGAGGATAGGGGCCAAATGTCTGTGTTCCCTGTAAAAGCAGTAGTGAGATTGTTGATCATCTTTTGGTCCACTGTATTTTCGCTAAGCAGGTTTGGAGGGAGATTAACGTGACATTAAAGGTACATGGTCAATGGATATTTGTAACATATTCGAATAGTTGGCAGGCTTGGATTAAGTCACACCACCATCTTCAAAGAGAGTTACCTGATTTATCAATTGAAAAGTATGGCTTCATAGAAACAAAATTATTTTTCAAAATCATGCACCAAATGTTCAAGCTATGGTTTTGTTAGTGCTGGGGGCATACAAGGAGATGTTTTTTGCTAAGGGTCCTTACAGTCAGTGATTAGTTAAGAGTCCCGAGACTATTCTATATTATCCCCAAGGTTACTTTGATGGGGCTTGCTAGGGAGCAGAGGGTGTGTGTGGTGCAGAGATGGTCTTGCTACTTTCAGAGAGACACAGATTCCTTATTAAGCTTGGAGTTGGTACATGTACACATACTAGAGTAGAGATATTAACTCTATGGGTTCTGCTACTTTTTGCTCTAAAAAAAGGGGTCTCCCACTGATCCAAGAGGATCTTTTTGATCGATCTAGAATGAAGTCTTCAAATGTCGAACATAAGTACACCATAATTACTAGAGTACTATACTCTTTTAGCTTTAATTTAGGCATTCATATATGGGAATAGTTATGAGACCTTGAATAATTACTAGTGACAGATCACTTACAAAAGGGAAAATGATGGAAATGGATGAAAGGGCTAGTGGAATGAAAAATGGCTAGGTAAAATGTTGTGAAATGGATGTAAGACCAACTTAGTTCATTAGGGTAGAACTCAACATTCATAAAAGATGCACTTCCTAATACAAAATTATGATAGCACCGTTGTATGCCTAAGTAATGAGCAACAATTCGAGTTTTATGAGTCATTATCCAAGCATAAAAGCAACATCCCACGGTCAAATCAACACAAAAGAAAACATTCCAAGTGTCAATGAGGGTGAGATATATCACAACACTAGTGCATTTGACACCATCTCCGCTAGGTACATTCGAGGCACATGAACCATTTGAGCATGCTTCAAGGGGAATAATGATATATATGAAACCACAAATCTCATCTCAGGAACAATGTTTGTGATATCATTGTAGACCACAATTTATCAACATATGACCCTTGCTAATCAAGGGGTGACAAATTAAATTTAAGGATTCTTGGTGTAGGGTTTTTGTTTGTTTTGGCTTTGTGCATTTTTAAAGAAACCGTCTACAAGTCATATTGAGGTTTGAACGGTTTAGAAGGGATTGGTATTTGGGATCACTAACCTTTCAAGGAGAGAGGGAGAGAAGAGCAGGGTTTAAGGAGTGAGGAGAGATGGTCAAGTTAAAAGTGTAAGGAGGGATTTTGTTTGTTTTGGCAATGTGCTTTTTTAAAGCGATCGTCTACAAGCCATCTTGAGATTTGAAAGGTTTAGAAGCTATTGGTATTTTGAGATCAATGACCTTTCTGTGTGTGTGTGTGAGAGAGAGAGAGAGAGAGAGAGAGAGAGAGAGAGAGAGAGAGAGATGTTCAAACCAAAAGGGTAAGGAGGTATGTTTATTATCTTATAGAACATGAATGATCTGATGAGTTACAAACATGATACTTAGTATCTAATTTACAAGTGGGGAACTTATTGGCCAATTGTTCTTCCTAGGGTTGTTGTGTTTAGGTTAGAGGGGCTAATATAGGATTGGGTAACAAAGAAGTGGCATTAATAGTCAGTGAGACATCTAGGTCCTTCTAGGTGAGGTTTACCTACCCAAACTAGATTTGGGCCCAAGTGTTGGAGGCGTGGCTCCTTGGATATGTTTATATCCCTCATTGTTAGCATGTGGAAATAAAAAGTGGTTACCTTTATAAAAGAGGGAGTCCATGTTTGGTTTGTGTTGTAGATTTTCCCAAAATCTCACATTAGAGGAAATTTGGGGTCTTAAATGGGCCTTATAAGAAAACGAGCCAACCATAATTTCTTGATGAGTTGTAATTCAAGAACCAATAGAATTTCAATAAAATGAGTCAACCATAATGGTTGACTTGAGATATTTGTCATAATTGTTTTTTTTGTTCGTATTTTCAACAAATATCCCTCTGTTTTCACTCAAATTTCGAGTGGAGCAATTGTTGGATGCAGAATTAAATTTTGCATCCAATGAGTACCTACACTGCATACTTTTGATATGCCTCGATGCCCCAAAAACAAGAAATACCTGAAAAATGCGATGATGAAAAAAATGTAGTTTTTTTTTCTCTTTCTCCAAAATCAATAAATATTATTTTATTATTTTAACTATTATTTTATTATGTTCCTTAAGAGGCCCATTTTAGACCTCAAATTTCCTCAAATTTCTAGTTAAAGAGAGAGGCACAAAGAAAGTTTCTTACGTAAGCTTGTTGGGGATCATCCTAAGTGGGATTGGACTGCAAGGAAAGCTTAAGAAGCTAATCTAGGATTAGAAGTGGGCTACAAACCAATGTTAATCAAAATTGGCTCGAAATTGGTTGAACCTTCCAGTTAGAAATGTTTTCAGAGATATTTGGTGGAGAGTAGACTCCGAAACCAGAAATATCAAAATGGACGGATGCAAAATAAAACTAGTAAAAACTGGCCACTTTGATTGATTTTTGTATTGGCGCATCTCCTTTCCACAAAACAAAAAATAACAAAAACAAAATGAAAAACCCTATACATACCCTAAAACCTATTTTTTATATTTTTAATGATGCTACCCTTTCTATCATGGATGCACATATCTTGGATGACTTGCAACAACTTCTAGCACCATAGGATACAAACACTGGTGTTGGACTTTCAAGGGAATCTAGTCAAGATGCTGACCATATTCATGCAAAGATTGTGTAAGATTTAAATTCAATTGATTATGCAAATTGATTTGATTGTAGACTATAGGAGGATTACATTTGGACAATGCATATTGGTTTAGATATGTTGGGAAGCCAAACAATAAGATCCAAGATGTAATTCCTTCATTTGACTTGTCGATTGAGGAGGAGGGGGGCCTCAATAATGTGAATGATAAAATAGAGTGGCTTTGAAATATATTGGGTACCATAAGGTGGCTAGAGTTGATAGACTTCTCTTCGTGTGGTTCAAGGCCATGCTTAGAGAGAGAAATTTCCTCTAGAAGTAGAGGAGGAGAGGTGTGGGAGATGTCTCAAGCAAGGTCTGATGGTGCATGGGTTTTTTAGAGTTCTTGATTCCATTTTGGTTAATGGCCATATCCATATCCATAAGGATATGAAGTCCACAATCATAGTCTCTATAGTTAACAATAGAGACCGCAAGTTTATTATAAGGGGATCTCTTTGATCAATGTTGCACTCAAGGTTATCGTGAGTGTAATAATTACATGATGGATGTTGAGTTGAAGAGAAATTAGGTTCGAAAATCCATTGCATGTGGCATTTACCAACTTTATCATCCCACGTGAGTCTCTTATTAAAATATCGATGGTGGTGAGTGTTAAACCTAAGCCTTGTAAATTTATCCAAGAGCTTTACAATTGTTGTGTAGCGATATTGCATTATGAGGAGCTTATTTCCAACCCATCCCCATCAAGAGATATGTGAGACAAGGTTATTGTGTGTCTCCCACATTTTTTTCAATGACATCATAAACTAAAACACCTTGAAGATTTTGATGCCTTTATGCCTGGTTCGATAGAAAATCTCCAGTTTCTCTTTGTTGGCAACTTTGAATTTTTTGCAGATTTGGCATACGATCTCAAGGAGATGTCCAAGAGAGTGAATGGTAGGGCCAAAATAAAGTGGTATGGATTGCATGACAGACAAGATCAAGTTTATTTTTGTATAGGGTATTGAATACACCATGTGTGTCAAAGAGCTTCTCCTCGGGAGGGTAGTTGATGAGTGTATGAGTGTTAGGTACTTGGGCAGAGAAGTTGCCTCTCAATTTCCTAGCATGAGTCATTTTCTTGTGTCTAGAAGAGTCTCTACTTATTATTTGGTCTTGGACTTTAAGGTCCTGATTCATTGGGTGCCCAGTTTTGGAACTTAGTTGGCATAACCAACAAAACTTGTTGAGAAGAGTTGTTTTGAAGGTGTGAAGTGGATTGATAGAAATCCAACTAGAAGATGGGTGTGAATTTTTGCATAGAAACCTTGATTTCAATATTCAACGTAGGAGATAGGGTCTGAGCCTTCTTCAAATGCAAGGGTCAAGACTTAGATTGTTTCCTTGGTGAATAGTAAGCCACCCCATAGGAGTGGGGACTCGAGCTTTCAATAAATATTGAAGCAAAATCCTTAGCATTGTACAATGGGCCTACTAATTCCAAAGGACAAATGGATTTGGCCGATAGTGGTGGTAGGAGACTCAACTATCATCTCAAGTGTTGTTTAGTGTAAAATCCTTCCAATCATTCCCACCCTTTCTTGATTAGTGCAACATATCCTTCTAGGCATAAATGTAAACTTGGGCATAAAAGAAGCACTTCTAGACACATTTGGGCCTCAAATTATCGGTAATGATGAGGGATGGATCATGCACAAGAGGGAGGAGAGAGGTTGTGAGCTCAATTCTAACCATGGTGATTTAGTAATGGTTAGAAATGGATATAATACAATTATTGTTTAGGTAATTTATGATGTAGGAGCATATGTGAACTTGATATGATCATGTAGTTTAGGGGACTCCTTAGATATCACCTAAGGAGATGGTATCAATTTTGAAAGATGAAACCTTAACTTTAACACAGTGATAATTGGGGAGTGTTAAAGTTGAAAATTATGTTTAAATTTGTCTTGTTAAATTTACTATTACTGTTGTACTATTTTATCCTTCAAACCCTAACCTAACCATAATTTTAACATTAGATACCATTAGGCCTTAATGAGTCATTTATTTCACTTCTAGCCTACTTGCATAAGTGCAATCAACATATTGGAGTTTTTCAAGCAGTAGGATTTGGTTCATTTTGGCTGACTACCCTTATAGATTGGTTTCAAATAGTCTATGCCCACTACATATTTGATTTTGGGGAAAAACACTTCTACTTTCATGAGCATGGAACTGTACATGGTTGTGAAATTCAGAGTAACATGAACATAATCTGGAATGAAATACATAACATGAACATAATATGGCATGAAATACATAGCATGAACATAATATGGAATGAAATTGGAAACAACATAACTCCCGTCATCACAGCTCATCCATCGTTATGTTTGTCTGGTACCTGCAGTGCCAAATCATTCAACCTACATAAATATACACAAAATCAATACAAGTCATATTTGTACCATTATTTACTAGTCTAAGATGCATATTTATGAGAATGTCAACATACCTTTACAATGCTTCTCATCACCTTCTGAGCCTTCTTTTTGGACTAGCCCCTCGTCATCCTCAATTCAAACATGGATTTACTCGATGATAACAAACTAAAAACTGATAGATAAATAACTAACTAACACTCATGAATAATCTCCTCTTGCTTTCAAGAATAATTTATTGGAGTCGTCTAATATTGGAGCAAATATCCCTCGATCTGGAGCAGCAATGAAGTCAACATTGGCTTTGATGCTGCTCCGCATGATCGAGGGAGGCTTGCTCCAAGATTAAACGGCTCCAATAAATTATTCTGTGCTAAACAGGACCATCCAGGTGAAGGTGGAAGCTCTTATGGCCTCTCCGCCCCCTCACATCTCTCTCAATTCCCCAATACCCAATCTATATTCTACTAAAAATTATGCATTAAATAGATACAAAATTGATAAAATGTAATTGTAAAGCTAAGCAAGAACATTGAGATAAATAAGGTACAAATTTGTTTGATTTCCTTTTGCTTTTAACATAATTAAGTACTAACCATCTATATTTCACATTTTACCTTAATCAGTACAAAAAAGTATGCAATAACTCATTCAAAAGGAATGAAACAAAAAGTATGCAGGAATTCATTCAAAGGCAAATGTAAAAAAAAACTAGTTTTTATAAATGAGGTATATCATCCTGTTGTGGCCACAACAGATCCCATGCTTAGTTGAAGCACAGGGGCCCCATTCCTAATAAACACAAAGGTAGTTGGGTGAGTTTTCTTGTAAATATGAGATTTTGGTTTTTATCCCTAAGATCCCTTACCCATACTTTTGTCCTGTGTGTTTTCCTTTTGATCTAAAAATTTCTAAGTGTTTTGGGCTTGCAGGAAGCTTCAATTTTTGAGTATTTGATCATTTACTTCCATCAACCCAAAACCCGACATTTAGGAAACCCGAAATCCGCAACCTGACAGTTGCGGGTTGCGGGATTTGTTTGTTTGTCGTGGAGTTTAGGAAACCCGAAACCCGCAACCCGATAATTGCGTGTTGCGGGATTTTATTTTTCAACTTTTGATTTTCGTCATCCTAAAACCCGCAACTTGACAGTTGCGGGTTGCGGGTTTTCTTTGTAAATAATATTGGGAAATTTTATCCCGAAACTAGAAACCCGAAACCCGTAATTGCGGCTTTCGGATTTCGGGAATTTCTTTTCAAGTTTGATTTTGTTGTGTATTCCCGAAACCCGCAACTCGACACTTTCGGGAAAAGTTTTTTTATTGCGTTTTTTTTTTTCCATTTCCGAAACCTGCAACCCAACACTTTCGGGTTTCGAGTTTCGGCTTTCGGGAATTCTTTTGCGCTTTTGTTTTCTTGCAATCCCGAAACCCGCAACTCGACACTTTCGGGTTTCGGATTTCGGGATTCTTAAATAAACTTTCAAAATAAAATATGAACCCGATCCCGCATCCTGCTCCTGTTCATCTCAGCCGTCCATTCGTTTTGATCCCACGGTCATGTTTTAATCTGGTAAATGTAATAAGTAGGGGTTTTTCTATTTTATTTTTACCATTTTACTGCTGAAGAATTATTTTGTTGCATTGTTGTTTTACCACGGATTGCGTATCAGGTGCTATTTTCCAGTTTGTTGTTTATTTTAGGTAAGCTTACTATTGTCCTTACACTACCGGTTTGTAATTTTCCTATTTTGGATTGATTTTTGATTTTGATTCCCTTATTGATAAGAAATTGCAAGTATTTTCACCATGTCGAGAAGCACACGTTCTAAAACGCCACACAGAGATCCCTTGACTAAAGACCCAAATTTTGGTTTTCTCTTCGACACCAGTGAGCGAGTCACTGAGACATACCAGATGGATTGGTCGAAAATATACGCCATTTTTTATAATGACGACCTTTCCCATATTGAGAATGATAGACTAGTGTACGAGATAATTAGGGATTCCCAAATTCATGCCATTGCTGTGTGCCTTGCTATCCTACCTTACAAAGATGCAGTAAAATGGATAATTGAGAATGCCAGTGTTAAAGACCATTGTTTTAATCATAGCACGGGGTGTCAATTAACACATTTTCGCCCGGAGGTCTTTGTTTGAGCTTTTTCTCTCAGATCTCATGTACAGACCCTCTCCCTCGAGTTTATATAGTTGTCCAAGACCCGGTATAATTTTGACGAGATGATTAAGTCATGGATGCTGAAGCCTAACGCCTTTGTGCCCAAGGCTGATAACCTTTATCCCATCATCTGGTTCAAGGAACCCTACTCTCTACTGGAAGCCATGCTCTGCAGGATTTTTGGTCTACCAAATTGTTCTCTTTTCAAAGCAGAATGGGCACCCCTAGCACATCATGTGCCACTCACAGGTGAATCTTTCCCATGGGCCTCCATCCTGTCGGCAGAACTGAAGAATGCCATTCAAGAATATCAAAAGGCACCAGCTCATAAGAAGCCACCCTTCTTCCTATCTGCATATGTCCTTGATGTTTTTTGCTTAGAATTCCAGTACCCTAACTTGGGTTGGAACTGGACCCCTTCAGAGCCGCCTGTGCACATTTATCATTCGGCGCTGTGGGAAGAGAATTTTGCACCCTTGTTGTATGACATTTGTGACCACTTCAAGGGTACCATCTATTTCAAGATCTTCAAGCAACAACCACCTGCATTCTCAGAAGATGCTAAGATTTCCATTAACACCATGGGTGATTGGTATGTGGGTGAGTATTTTTCATACATTAGAATTTGGGGAAGTGACACAGTGCACCTGCTTCCCAGGATAGTTTCGGACAGGATGGTAATACAAGAGGTTTCTTTTCAAACTGTCACTGATGGCATGTATAAGAAACTCACAGGTCCCAGGAAGAAAGGGTGGCCTAAGTTTTCTCTGAACCTTGGTCAGCTGGTTATCCCAACTTCAACTTGGGCTGCAGTTCTTGGTGACCAGATAGCTGCCCTGAGATTAGGTGCTTCCCCCAAAACGAAACATGATCCCAAGAAGTTCCTAGATGCACACCTCAAGCAAATACATATGAAAATAGACTATGCACATGAGGTAGTTCCAGATGATTTCATATACCAAGGGGTGGACACATTCTCCCAGGTTCTAGCTAAAGCAAAAGACTTACAAGAACAACATGACATTTTACAGTACCAGAAAGTACTTAAGGCTAGAGTTCTGAGTTATAGGGCCATGCAGCTAAATATTATTGAACAAGCAAGAAGGGACAGAGAAGAGAAAGAGGCTCAGAAGGTCAATGCTCCTCCTATGATCACATTGTTAGAAAAACAGGATCGCAGAGCAATAAAAATAAACATAAATGCAAATATAATCACACACACATTACAAGAGAGACACAGATATATCGTGGTTCACCCCAACTTGGGCTACGTCCACACTGAATTTTCCAGTCCTTATTATTATTACCGTCCAACAAGGTGAAGGGATACAACCTGCAGCACAACTACTGCACTTCCTCTTCACTGTCTCACAGTCTCTCTCCTGATCTCAAATATCTTTACAATGCATAAAACCTAATACATCTCTTTCTAGCCGTATTACAATGTATTTCTTTTATAAGGGAGATACAATGGGATAATACCACGGGTTATCCAAAACCATGGGCCCGTAAAACAACCCTAGAACCCCTGGAACCCCGTGGGGGGGCGATGCCCCCCCACACCCCCCCACACCCCCCCCGCTGGGGTGAGTGTACAGTCCACCTACATATCATATAAAACTGGGGTACAAACACGGCTGAATAATAATATCTCTGGATCTGGAGATCAGGCTCCACAACCAACACACATATCCTGATGGAGACAAAGGTAAATCTCCTCTAGGGGAACCCTCTCAAGAGAAAGATGATGAAGAAGCTAAAGTGATGCTGCAGTTAGCTCATGAATCCAAGCAGCAGATGCCACAATTGACATCAATGTTAAATACTCAACTGCTGGAACCTCCAAAGCTTGCAGTCAGTATTCAACTACCAATTGCACTGAACGTTCAAGTCTCTACTGCAGAAATTCGAGAAGATGATGACTTGGTCATAACCAAGGCTAACCTAGCTAAGAGACAAAAAGTTCTTCCTTCTTCATCACAGGTTTCTACAGTTGACATAATTGACTGTGATGAAGAAGTGGTCTCACCTTCTCCGATATCAGTAATAGAAGAAGTCACTGAAGATCCTAAGACTGTCACTGAATTGTTGGATAGTATTGATATGGATCAGTCATTCCCTGAGCAATCAATGTTGGAATTTAATGCTGCTCCTGGCATTGCATCATCAACATTTGTGCTACCATCTGTCCAACCAACCTCTACTGTACCTTTAGGAGGAACACTTCCATTTTCCTTATCACACTTGTTTAATACCCTCAATGACACCACTATTCCATTGCCCGAACACTTAGTCCCTTTTTCGATTTCACTATCTATTGCTGCAGAAGTCCAGCCTTTGGCTGTCCCTCTGCAGTTACCCATAGTTAATTTGTCAACAACCACCACTGATGATTCTTCTAATATTTCCCCACCATCCTCACCCACTAAAGTTCATAGTAAACTTCCACTTCCAGAAGCTAATGTTGATACTCAAGTTCCATTGTCTGAAACCTTTGTCCCAATTCCCTCCCTAGATAAAGTTTTGTCGGTTTCTCAAGCCATCACTACACCTTTGGTTACCCCTCAAGTCACCATACCTATTCCTACCCCTGCTGTCACTCAAACACCTTCACTAATCTCAACGGTTAGTGTCACTTCTATTTCCACACAGTCAATGGTTGAGTATACAGACGAGGATGTGGTTCCTCTTGGGAATTACTTCTATAGCAAGGATGACAAGGCAGTGATGAAGAGAACCAGGAAAAGGGGTCAAGGTCAAGGTGGTTTGGAAGCACCTGAACCAGATCAAGTAATATGGGCTCCCAAGACCAATAATCCAAGAATTGAAGCAATTGAAACAACAACAGCCTTAGGAGCCTTTGCCACTGCTAATTGGGATTCAGTCTAGGTTTTGGATAAGGAAGTTGACCTCAGGGATGAAGAGATAAAAAACCTGAAAGAGGAATTGATTAAAACTAAAAAACAACATTCTACTGATATGGCCGACCTTAGAAAAAATTGGGCAGGTAAGGTGCAAGACCTAGAGCAAAAGAATGCTACTCTTCTCACCGAACTTAGTCTCTCACAATCTCAGCATTTCACTGATGCTAAAAAAATAGCTTCTCTGGAAAAGCAGCTTGAGGATGCAACTGCAAGTGCAGCTTCCTCAAGTTCTTTCAAGTTTACATCCTGTGATTTTAAGAATCTGGCCGTCAAGGTGAATCAGGACCATCATAAACTGCTGGAGAAGTTATATATTGCTTTGGATGAAATCAGGGAAAAATTCATTAGGTTTTCCAAGATGTCCTCCACCATTGAAGAATAAAAGGTGAAGAGACTCCAAGCTTCTAAAGCTGAGGAGGAAATCAGTGAATGGCAGAGGTATATTAAGAATGTGTCAGAAGACATCCTAATCCTCAACAGTTTCCAGATTAAGAAGATCAAAGGCTCTCTAAACACTTGGCTTGATTTTAATGAAACAACTGAGGAGACCATCAATAGATCCAAGGATATCTGCACCAGGCGATGGTATGCAGTTGACAACATTATGGATGAACTGGGATTACCGCTTATGAGCCCTATCTTAAAAGCTTTGCCGCCAAAATGCAGGCTTGAGGAGCTCGAGAGTAGGTGTGAGGAGTTTGCACAGAGAATTCGGGATCTTGCACAAGTCAGCATCGAAGATGTGGATCGTTTGGTTAGAGAACCGGTCATCATGGAGGGAAAGATTCATATGTATCTTCGCACTTGGCACAAGCTGGCGAAGCATGACATGGAGAATAATACGTGCAATGATCAGTTAGATTTAGAATCCTCCAATTTCCCAGATATAGATAAATTGTTAGACATATATAAGAAATGGCAAGATTTATTGGGTCAATAGTGTGACGCGATTTTGTAATCTCTGTTTTATAGGAATCTCCATTTTTGGACTCTGTTGTAATTTAGTATTTAAAGAAGGATACCTCTCTTAGTTAGGGGTTGGGAATTTTGGAGTTGCAAGTCAGTAGGAGACTGGACTGGAGATACTCTGTTTAGCAGAGCCTTTTGTAATTTCTGTACAAGACCTCTTTTAATACAGTAAAGTCATCTTTTGATCTATCTCTTGTTATTCTTCAAGTTTATTTGAGAATTGGTGATTGTGTACTTCAGATTGTCATCTACAGTGAATGGTATCATTTTGCATATAAATAATGTATGGATCTATCATATTGGTTTCCATGTATGACTGATTAATGCTGTGAGGTATTTCATTGAGTTTATTCAATATTAATACTTTATTTATCGATTTCTGCAAATGATTCGTTACACATAATAATCATGGTTGATTTTTCAATTGACAGAATGACTACAGATTGAATCTTGAACAGGCTTAAGTACTTGAATTATTGTCTTTTAATTTTCATTAATAGATTGTGATTGAAGTTAATAAGTAACACATCAAAGACATTTATGTTGAAGGTGGTAATTTACTTGTTCATCATACCTCAAGGTCGATCTGCACAATATCAAGTTTTCTTTTTAGAATAGGACCAATTTAGATTAGTTTCATCTTCTGAAATAGGTTAGGTTAGGTTAGCTTTACCATTTTCACACCTCTGTTTTCCTTGATTGGAAAAATGACCTAATTGGTCAAATCACCAACTCTTAGAGTGCCAGCAGAGGCCGAATATCCGTGGAGGATCACCATAACAAACAGGTTGGGGATAGAATTGCCCTTGCGCAGGGTCTTTCGAAGCCTTTCAACTTGGGTTTTCTTCCTCTGTTGGGAGCCTTGGAACCATTCCAACACCTTGCATTTACCCTGCACATCTGAGGCCTCAACACATCCAAAATATGTTCCAAGTACAATACATCTATCTATCTAATTATAATAACATCATACTTCATCAAACATTGTAACATCCAAAAAATTACCAAAATTTTAATTTTTTTTATAATAGCAATAATTATCAAAGTTGTTAATGCGGAACATATAAATTAACTTGATTTCTTAACTAAGATGATTAGTAACGATGACATGTCGCAATTCTCCACTAATTATGATTTAATTGTATTTGCTACTTTAGAATTATGCGGATGTTAATCTCTTGAACGAAAGATCCTTTATGATTATGTATACTAGTACAGTTTACAAATCTGTTTAAGTTCTTGGTTATATTTGCATGTTGTTACAGTTTGTACTATTATGATATTCTTGAAGGAGTGCTGACAGTTTGTTTGTATGTTGATGAAGGGGTCCTACGAGGCACCCTGGAGCTTACTTACCTACGTTTAGCTAAGGCTTTTGAATCTTGTTTCCATGTGCAGACCGTAGGTAAGAAATCCTATAAGACAACATAAATTAAGAGTACTTGTTTCTTTCAATTCATCGTTAATGTAAAATGCTAAGTACTTTCTTGCGACACCAGTGACTGGAGGTATGGATACATGGTTCTGATCCTAGTTTTGAGTACTGTTTTACGAAGCTCTTCAATGTTGTCATTCCATCTCGTCCAAAAGTTCTGTTATGATGCTACATTCATTGTCATAAGACTACTGTCATTAATATTAAAACAACGATACTACCAGCTATTAAGTATGCTATTGTGAAGCTTGTAGAAATAATGATTACACCTTCGAACTATCATCATACTTGGCATCTACAATCTTAGATTACTCTATGAGTCATGTATTTATCATTTCAATATACAGTTAAAATATAGAAAGCATAGTGATTATTGTTTGGACTCATGAAATTAGTAAAAGAATGAATATCGTCCTTATTTAAATTATGCTTATAATATTACACTTGTCAGTAGACTTTGTAATACATAGCTAACAACTCTAACATGCTGTACGTATAATGATTATGCAATGGACTTAGTGTTGAATGGGTATTACCCAATTATCTATACTTATAGATTCATATTAATATTTTGGGTTGGATAGGATGCTATAGTGTCCTTGTAACTAATAATCTTGTACATAGTTAGCATCCTAACTATATCTAGTTTTCCATGAATTATCAATATAATATATATCTATATGGATACGTTTAAACTTGGGGCTATATAATATTTACGTTACATTTTACAATGATAAGGTTTTCATTATGCAATGACAGGATTATAATGTGCAAACCTAGCTATACGTTAGCACTATCGGATATTATCATATGCAAACCATGAATACAATGTAAACAAACCTTTATACTATATGACTTATCTCTTGTCCTAAGTATGACTAACGTATGTTTTGAATTCACCAAAGCCTCGTTAATGGAGTGCTGAGTTGATGTGCATTAAAAATGCTTTTGACAGGTTGACAGAGTTACGATCATGTATTAAATGCTGTGACTGAACTCCATAGTGGGAAGCCTGGTTTTCAACTCACGTAGCTCATCCAAGTGAACTTTGATCGATAACATAACTAAGAGTTCTAGCTGGCAAGGATGTTGTATCGCCTCTCCTTCATGCTGTACACGGTAATGTTCACTTGGCAGGCAGTGTTGGCACTGCTGTGGTTGATGTAATTAATGGGATATTAATGCAGTGTTGCTCGACTTTCAACGTAGCATCGTTGGCATCTCCATGCTCATTTATCGCATCAAATCTCGACCGTTGATGTTGTTACCCTAAACCTCATTGTATGTAATGTTTTTCAAACTTCCCAGTCTTCATTGTTACGTTAGGGTGTGGCCGACAGGCTGCCAAAATGTAGGGTTTGGTGAGAGTATCTCTCAGGGTTTCGATCTTACGACCTGTGAGTGGTAGTCTTCTAAATAGTTACATGCATTTAGCCTTCTGCACTTGAGCCATGATACCAAAATAGTGACAGGGTTTTCTTATTCCAGTGTAGCATAAGTTTTCGGACAGGGTTCGATTCTCTATGGTTGAGATTGGTCTACTGTGATAGCTTTAGGGTTGCTGTAAAACACCAAATGGCTTCATCGTTTGATGGTGCAGTGGATTGATAATTCAGAATGCAAATTTAAAGGTAAATATTCGAGAACTGTAACATAATACTGTAATACTTGATTTGGTCCTGCATAATCTTGTTTTAACCTTCCACTACATGTTTTTTGGCAGGTACCCGCTTGAATGAGGTTGTTGTGTGAAGAATAGGAAACTGGACAATGCTATGGTTTTCCTGGTAAGCTCTGGTGGTTCACAACAAACCTCATAGGTGCCTTGGATGTTATTTGTTGTATGTCGAGAGTTGGAAACATTTGTCCTATTTCAGTGATGTCCGACTACGAAGTTTTTAGTTTGTCTTGCTTTGATGTCGTGATGTAAGAGGTTGATCCTCAGTCCCTTTTAATGCTCGGCTCAGTAGGTTTTTACTGAAGCGTTAGAACCAACTTCAAGTTGGTCTTTGCACCATGAGTTGTTAAGTTCAGGGTAAAACCCTGTGTAGTTTCATGTTTCCACGGTCTCGGCTTAATGTTTAAAATGTCAAGGTTAATTCCGTGTACTGTTTGTAAGGTTGTAATGTAATTCTCTGTTGTAAAATTTAAAATGGAAGAACAAGAACCGAGGGTTCTTTTTGCACATGTAAACTATGGTTCGTTTCTTTGCAATAAAACGATATATTTTTGAATAACAGTTGAGAACGTTGTGTAATGATATATGTCGCGTTTTTTCCGAACCACAATGGTTGTTTTTGGCCTAGGGTTTTAAGTTTGCATAACTGTATAAAGAAATTTATGCCTATAATCTGTGCTTGTTAATGTTAATCTTGTTTTGGAAAGTAGATGAAATAGTTTTACTGTTAAAATGTTTTTCAAAGGGTTATGCCTCCATGTTCTAGTTTCGTTTTACGATGGATACCCTACCTGTAACTTCCAAATGCTATCGGGCTTGTGCTGGGATTTGTATCCAAGACTTAATCGTTGTAATGATAATCTTGATAATGTGTATGTTTTAATGCTAGGGATTGTAAGCTAATGTTTAGATATGAAATCCTGCTTTCGGCAATCTACTAGATAAATCTTTAGATAGTAAACTTACCATATATAAAAGATAGTATGGTTTTTAGAAAGCAATGACTAGGGTTTAGTAAGTTATAAAAGTTATCATTCTCTGAAATAATGTCTACAGTTTGTCATAGAATACTTGAGATATATATTATGATGTTTGTATACAGAGTTAGGGTTTGTAGTGTATTAGGTTTTGTGATGCACCTGCAACAATTAATTAATAAAAATATGCGAAATAGCAGAAATGACAGAACTCAGAATCACTTTTATATTGATCACAGGCCACTTCGAGGGGGCAACCTCCTATGAGCAAGCTCAATACAAATAACTTCACGGTGCCTTCATAGGTCTCAACACACACTTATATACTAAGTCTAGGCGCCAATACTATGGGTCAAAACCATGGGCCACTACAAACTATGGATCAACAATACTACGGGCGACTTACAAAGCATATGCGCCAACAACAATAACATAAACTATTGATCAACAAATACTACGGGACGACTTACAAAGCATATGCGTCCAACAACAATATACTAACAAAATAAAGACATGGGTTCCTAACATCCCCTCCCCATTAAAAAAAGCTTTGTCCTCAAAGCTTTAGATGTGGAAATTGTTGTTGAATATGAAGGAGTGGTTCCCATGTAGCATCCTCTGGTTGCATGCCGTGCCATTGAATTAAGACCTCTGTGATAGAGCGAGAGCGAAGCTAACGAGTGCGCCGATTGAGGATGGCCTCCGGCTCCAAAATGATGGATCCTTCATTATCCAGTTTGGGTAAAATCGTTTGTCCACTGATGTTGGTGCCAAGAACTTTCTTCAGACAAGAGACATGAAAGATTGGATGAATGCGGGAAGAAGGAGGAAGTTCCAATTTATAAGCAACGGACCCAATCTTCTGAAGAATCCGATATGGCCCATAGAACTTTGGAGCGAGATTATGACACCCTTTGAGTTTTAGGGAAGACTGCTTGTACGGCTGGAGACAAAGAAAAACCATATCGCCGACTTGAAAAGTGCGCTCAGAACGGTGCTGATCAGCTTGTTGCTTCATGCGGTTTCTTGCCATGTGAAGATTGTCCCTCAAAATGCGAAGAATCTGATCACGGTTTTGAAGGACCATGTCAACTTCCTGAACTGGTGAACTGGTGGGCGTGTATGGAAGAAGAACTGGAGGTGCCTGACCATAGACTGCTTCATATGGGGTCATTTTAGAGGCAGTGTGGTAAGAGGTATTGTACCACCATTCAGCGAGAGGGAGCCACTTTTCCCACTGATGTTGTTGTTCAGAGGTGAAGCAACGAAGATAAGTTTCCAAGCATTTATTGATAATTTCAGTCTGACCATCTGTTTGTGGGTGATACCCTGAACTCCTCTTCAGTTTGGTGCCAGTGTGGCGAAATAGTTCAGTCCAAAAATGACTGGTGAAAGTCGCATCACGATCCGAGACAATGGAAGAAGGGATGCCATGAAGACGAAAGATCTGGTCCAGGAAAATTTGAGTGACTGAAGAGGCTGTATAGGGATGGCTGAGAGCACAAAAATGACTATATTTGGAGAGGCGATCAACCACAACGAGAATCACTGTCTTCCCCCCAGATTTAGGGAGCCCTTCAATGAAATCCATAGAAATATATGTCCAAATCCGTGTAGGTATGGGAAAGGGTTCGAGCAATCCTGGAAGGAGTGTTGTTTCACCCTTATTGCACTGGCAGGTATCACATTCGGCCACCATCTGTTGAATTGTCCTTTTCATGCCCTGCCAAAAGAAGTTACGCCGTGCCCGTTCATACGTTTTGAGGAACCCAGAGTGCCCTGCCGATGGAGAAGCATGGAGTTCATAGAAGACATCCTGTTGAAGATCTGTGCTCTGGGGAAGCACCAGATGACCCTTGTATCTCAGAGAAGCACCAACCCAAGAGTAATGTGGTACAACAGGTCAAGCGTTGGATAATTTGAGATAAGGAAGAGTCATTGACATAACCCTGTTGAACAGATTGCAACCAATTTGGAACAGGCATAGAAATAGCTGAAAGAGAACCTTGGGCATCAAATGTGCGAGAAAGAGAATCTGCCACAATATTGTATTTACCCTTCTTGTAAGTGATCTCATAGTCATAACCCATGAGTTTGCTAACCCATTTCTGTTGTGCCGGGGAGGAGACATGCTGTTCCAAGAAATATTTCAGACTCTGGTGATCAGTCTTGATGCAGAAATGATTCCCTAATAGGTATGGGCGCCACTTCTGTACTGCATGCAAAATAGCCATCATTTCCTTCTCATAGGTAGAGGCAGCTAAATTCTTACCTGAAAGGGCTTTGCTGGTGAAGACAATGGGGTGTTCATCTTGAAGGAGAATAGCACCAAGTCCATTACCGCAAGCATCACTCTCAATAGTGAAGGGCTTGGAAAAATCGGGCATAGCTAGAACAGGTGTAGTACACATAGCTTGTTTTAGCTTGTCAAATGCACACTGAGCAGCATGTGTCCATGTAAAAGCATCCTTTTTCAATAGAGCAGTTAATGGAGCTGCAATCTTCCCATAATCCTTGACAAACTTGTGGTAGTAGCCAGTCAACCCCAAAAAACCACGAAGGCTCTCGAGTGTCTGAGGATGCGGCCAATTGTTCATGGCATCGATTTTGGAAGGATCCACGCGAACCCCTTGTGCTGAGATAATGTGCCCGAGATACTCAACTTCTTTTTGTCCAAAAACACATCTAGACTGCTTGGCATGGAGATGATGGTCAGAGAAAAGTTGCATGACAAGATCCAGATGTTGGAGATGTTCATCCCATGTTTTACTGTAGATGAGGATATCATCAAAGAATACCAGAATGAATTTCCACAAGTAGGGTCGAAATATTTTATTCATTAATTCCTGGAATGTGGAAGTAGCGTTAGTGAGGCCAAAGGGCATGACCAAAAACTCATAATGGCCATCATGTGTGTGGAAATCTGTTTTAGGGATATCATCCTCATGAACCCGAATTTGATGATACCCAGAACGAAGATCCAACTTGGAGAAAAAGTGAACCCCATGAAGCTCATCAACAACAGGAATTGGAAACTTATCCTTGATGGTGAGGTGATTAAGTGCTCGGAAGTCAATGCAGATGCGCCATGACCCATATTTTTTGTGGACAAGAATAACTGGAGAAGAAAAGGAACTAGTGCTTGGGCGAATAATACCTTGCTTTAATAAGTCCCGAATGAGCATTTCAATCTCCGTTTTTTGGTGAAATGGGTAGCGATAGGGCTTGATGTTGGGAGGAATGCTGCCAGGAAGGAGCTGAATACGATGGTCTTCTGGCCTGGAAGGTGGCAATCCCACTGGTTCAGCAAAAACACCTGTATATTGATCCAAAATTTGTTGTAGATCCAAAGGGGTAGTGGAGACCGCTGAAGGTTGCATCTGAATGGAATGGAGCTGAGTGATGACACCATGTGAATTATTCTTGAGGAGTTTTTCCATGCGATGTGAACTGATGATGCTGAGAGAACCTGGTTGTAATCCTGTCAAGGTGTGTTTTTGGCCATTGAGGGAAAACTGCATCCAAAGTTCAACAAAATCCCATAAGATAGGGCCAAGTGTGCGTAGCCATTGAGCGCCCAAAACCACATCACATCCGCCTAAGGTCAAGGAAAACATGTCAGAGCGCAAGGTATAATCTCCCATAGAGATACGCACATTTCGACACTTCCCTTTGCAAGGTAAGGTGCCCCCATTGGCAACCATGACTTCAAAGTTGGAGCAAGGATGGATAAAACAATCAGCTTGTTTGGCAATCTGAGGGTCAATGAAATTATGAGTGCTACCAGAATCAATGAGTATTGTAAGAGGAAGCTTCTTGAAGTAACCCCTGACCCGCATTGTTTGGGGGGTGGTGATTCCAGCTAAAGCATGGAGAGATATCTTTGGCTGGTCATCCTGAGACGGAGGGTCAATAGGCGGTTCCTGAATGTCGACCGGAGCATCCAGTGTTTCTGGATCTTCGTCACCAATTTCAGAGGCAGGCGGAGAATCCACATCCAAGAGATAGAGATTTTGCTGAACACATCTGTGTCCCCGAGTGAATTTCTCATCACAATTATAGCAAAGCCCCTTTTCTCTGCGTGCTTGCATCTCTGTTTCAGACAAACGCTTGATAGGAGTTGGTCAAGGAGCCTGTGGTATAGGTGGTCATTGAGAACCCATATTTCGGAAGGGAACAAAAGTGGGCTTGGAGCGTTGTTGGGCTGCAATCTTGTCTTCTGCCAACTTAGCCAACCCTAGGGCTTCCATCATTGTGTTGGGACAGAACATTTTGACCTCAGAGTGGATGGCATCCTTTAGACCACTAATAAAACAACTCCGGTAAAAGTCATCAGACAATCCTTCGGTGTGGTTGGATAGATTCTCAAATTCGGTTTGATACTCTCTCACAGTGCCAATTTGACGAAGTTTAGTGAGGGCTCCTGTGAAGTCATCAAAAGCACTAGGACCAAATCGTTGGAAAAGGAGCTGGCAAAAGTCTGGCCATTTGGGCTCTGGATGAGCCTTGATGTACCAACGGTACCATTGAAGAGTGTCCTGATCCAAATGAAAGGATGCCAGCGGAACTTTGTTGACATCAAAAGTATTATGCATACTGAAATACTGTTCTGCACGATAGATCCATCCAGTTGGATCGGTACCATTGAAGCGAGGAAAATCAAGCTTCGGACCACGGAAATTGCTGGAAGAAGAGAACCCATTGTCTGATGAAGACTCGGACTGCCATTTGTTGTTCATATCTGAATGTTCAAGATGGAGGCCGAGAAATTTTTCATCCAGATCCTGGAGTTTGGCTTGGATGGCTGCCAGTGCGTCCTCCATCCAGTTGGATCGGTACCATTGAAGCGAAGAAAATCAAGCTTCAGACCACGGAAATTGCTGGAAGAAGAGAACCCATTGTCTGATGAAGACTCGGACTGCCGTTTGTTGTTCATAGCTGAATGTTCAAGATGGAGGCCAAGAAAATTTTCATCCAGATCCTGGAGTTTGGCTTGGATGGCTGCCAGTGCGTCCTCCATGGTTTTTTTTTTCGGTTGACTGGGTAGGAAAACAAAAACAGAAACTACTTCAGTAAAGGAAAATCTGGACTTGGGAAAAAATCTAAAGGGTAATTGGGGTTTGACTAGGTTTTGGACATTGTTGAATAGCCAGGGAAGCAAAAATGAGGAGTTCAGAAGCAGGGTGAAGGAATGGGAAAATTTGGCAAAGGGGAACAAAGAAGCAGAATTCAGAAAGGAACTCTGTGGTAAAATTTGAAGGTGATTGGGTGAAATCTGAGGAAGTTATGTTAAACCCTAAAAATAGACAAATGTGGGATTTTGGGTTTGGGAGGGGAATTGGGGATAGGGTCCTCAGGAATGAAATATGCAGAATGGGATGACAGGGGTTCCCCGAAAATTTCAAGGGAAACAGAGTGAAAACAAGGGAGATATGGAGAAAAAACTGAATTTTATACCTTTTTTTTTTTTTTTTTTCCAGAATAGAGCGGTTACGGCTCGGAAGGGATTTGAAACGGCGCCGAATGGATTGAAAATGGCTGGATTTGGAACGGCTTGCAAAATGGATCTGAACGGCGCAGCAACGATCGACAACAGTTCAGCTGAAAATAGATATGGACCCTAGTTATGTGCGGCTTCCTAACAGTTCAAGGGTTTCACTCGGCCACCAACGCTGTCTGATGGATTGTGTATTGGGGCAGTACCCCTCACTCCACGGCTCAGGTAAAACTGATAACCGCATTGCCACAAACGACAGCTCTTGGTTTACCTCACGGGTGGGAACTAGTCAATCAGGTAGGGGTCGTTTCCCTTTTCGCTGGCAGGTCCTCTAAATGGGCCAGCTACTTCGGGGTTCCTGTGGTACTCCTCACAATGAGTTTTAGGGCTTATGCCCAAGTACTTCCCACAGTTAAGCGGATAGGGATTACTCCCAAATCCGAACCTGCAACAGATGCGAAAATTTTTTTTGGCAGAAATTTCACCCAGCGAGCCCAAGAAAGTGCTCTGATACTAGATGTGATGCACCTGCAACAATTAATTAATAAAAATATGCGAAATAGCAGAAATGACAGAACTCAGAATCACTTTTATATTGATCACAGGCCACTTCGAGGGGGCAACCTCCTATGAGCAAGCTCAATACAAATAACTTCACGGTGCCTTCATAGGTCTCAACACACACTTATATACTAAGTCTAGGCGCCAATACTATGGGTCAAAACTATGGGCCACTACAAACTATGGATCAACAATACTACGGGCGACTTACAAAGCATATGCGCCAACAACAATAACATAAACTATTGATCAACAAATACTACGGGACGACTTACAAAGCATATGCGCCCAACAACAATATACTAACAAGTAAAGACATGGGTTCCTAACAGGTTTTGATACTACTGTAATAAATATTCTATACTTGAAATCAAAGCTGGAAATTAGTGAAGAAATAAAGTATGTATAATGTCAATAATCTATACAGTGATTAGTTTTTGCAGCTGCTATAATTCTTGAAAATGCTATTACTTGGAAATCATAAAATGTTTAATTTGATTGTATTTACTTGATATCTTAAATGAATAGAGATAAGAGAAAAATATATGACTATACAGAAATTAGACTATGTTTTCTTTCATGTATTAACAAAAGAGTTCTATATTACTGTTGATGCTATACAGTAATTTTTTACTATGTTTAAATATAGGACAGAATTGTAAACATAACACTTACTGTAATTATTTGTCCAATCAATGGCAATCTTCCTATCTCTCATCTATCATTTAATTTTCTTCTCTATACTGGAGTACTATGCAGAGAACAACATGGGGAAAAATATAGAGATGATTATCTAATCAATAATTTACAGACTTTATCCTTCAGAATCAAACATAGATCAGAAATAAAATAAATTCTTTTACAAAACAGAGTTTGATAATTCTACTAAACATAAACATTGAACTGTAAACAAAATAGGAACAACAAAACCTGGTTAACTGTAGGGAAACAAATAGCCCAAGGAGCCTGTTCCACCCAACCAATTCCTGAAGATAACCAAGCTACTTGCCTTAGGACCCCCGAGCCTATTCACTGAAACACCAGGAGGAAGAAACTTAGAAGCTTAGGACCTCAACTTGAAGTAGCAATAGTTATCCAGTCTTAAAGATTTAGCAGTCAAAGGGACCTGCACCAGCACCTCTGGTTCTCCTTCTCAAGAATAATTTGCAGACTTACAGTTGCACTCTCACATAGCCTCCCTATTCAAATCTCTCAGTGATCACCTGATGCACTTGAGGAATATTTCTGCAGAAAATATCTTGTGTGAGCTGCCTGCTCAATTCAAATTTGCCTTATGTAGGATGCCTAGGACTTTTAGTGGTTAACTGGTCATTTAATGAGCTTCTTGCTCACTCCCACCACCTGGGGAATAATGCCACAATTTTAGGGGTAGTTGTCCCATAACCAACAGCTAGTGGTGAAGTGCAATTGCTGCCATCTGTCCCATGCCTTCTAATGGCTTCCATTCCTCCTAGTGGGTCAGTGAACACTCATTTAACAGTTCCCTTGGGTGTTTGTCTCCTACTTTAATTTATTAAATAATAATAATCAGTAATTACATTCATCCTTGACCAAACTTGGTCATAATTACAAAACTTTGTAATTAAAATTTAACATAAAGTATTTTGCCAATAAAATAATATTTTCAGAATTTGGGTAGGTGACAAACATTCTTAGTCTTCTTCTTATACTTTTTAAGTAATTCATCATCTTCAATGCCATCTTGATTTTCTGGGTGCTCTTCAGAAGTTGTTTCTACTTGCGGCCTTTGATGCAATGTATGCTTGGTATGATACTCGCGACGTGAAAGCCGTTGTGATGGGGCATCACCTAGAAAAACAAAAAATGTTAAATTTATAAGGACAATTTTTAAATATCAACGAAGTAGTTCAGTAATGCTAAAAAAACCTCTACGATATAATTATTTGCCTTGTGCACTGGTCGACATCATTGCAATCGCTGCCCTATGCTCCTCTTCAGTTGTAGGACCCTCGATTACAACATTCTCTGCCATTGAAAGCAGAAACTTTTTAAGGACACAATGCTAGATGTAAAAGTTAAAAAAAGTACAAAATCGATAACTATGAAATTATTAAGTATATGATTAAGTTCTAGCCATATTACCGTCATGGAGCTCAGTCAACGTAGCACCATTGTGGGACTGCACGGGAGAAGTATCTTCTGGTGGCACTCCACTATCAACGCACTGTTCTGCATTACTTATAGGCTCGTTCATAGTGCTTCTCCCTTGATTAAAACCAAGATGTAATACTTTAAATTTTATATGGACAATCATGTCAAACATGAATTCTTTTTTTTATAAGTGATGAAAGGTTAATGTGGATTGATTTTTATTTACCTTATCTTGCACACTGGATCTTGGGATCCACCCCATGCTTTTCCACCGTTCAATAACAACTTTATAGCTAGAACTGTAACCGAGCTTGAGGTATTCCTTTGTGGTTGCAGTTCTAAAGTCATCGCCCTGCATTGCATAAGAGTATGTATTTTTTTTTATGTTATTGGCTGTAATTACCCAAAAGTTGTAAGGAGATACAAATGATATTGTTAGGGTATTTGGGTAATTACAATTCGTGATTGTAACTTCAAATAGCCACCTTGGCCTAGCTTGTGCTGTCCATGTTTGGAAATCCTTGCATTTGTTTCCTTCGAAGTGTCAGGAAACCTATCATCAAACGTTTCGAGTATGTTATGCAGCACACTTTTTTTTAGATCTAAATAAAATTGAAAGTAATGAATTCAACATGTAATTTACCTTGTGGGACCAGGTGGTGTCTTTCCTTCTTTTCTTAATTTCTTTTCTTTTTCATCCTCAATAAGTGCCTTCCACTCCCTCTATGGAATCATGAGAGGCCGCTCATACCTAGGGTTCTTCTCCAAGTGAAACCTATAAGTGTCACGCGTATATTTTAAATGTTGGCCAACTGCAGAGTTGATCGCATATCAATTAAATGTGTCCACCCCAAAGAGACCTTCCAGATAATCCAAAAGTTCTTTTTTGAGTTTGGAATTCTCTGAATTCCACCTCCTGCGTATGGTGGGACCAAAAATCAACAACGCCTTGGTCTCCAAGTGCCTATACAAATAATTTTTTCCTACACACAAGAAATATATCATCATTAATTTAAAAATAATAATCCAGATGATTTATGTTTGATATGGACAGCATGAAACATGTAAAATATTAAAAATTACCTGGCAGTTTTACTTGCTTTAATGGAAGTCCTTCATCATTAACCATAAATGTCCCCGAAAGGGTCCCCGTGGAGTTAACACCTCTCGCTCCAGGAAATGAAACCATATAATCGACCAAATCATCAGCCTCATCTCTATTAGCACCTCTAGTGCTTAGCTATGTGGCTCCGTGTCATGGCTACCCATTTCAGGTGTGGAAGGTGGAGAACTGACTAGCCCGTAAGGTATATGAGTTCCTGTGTCCGGAATCTGTGGCATTTGTGTAGCCCCACTACTACCGAGACCATGCATGTCGGGATCCACAGGTTGCAAAAATATATGTATAATAAAGGAAAATGTTTCTTCGTTTAGATAACATAAAATTAAAAAAAAACTATCATAATTGTTATTCAAAATAAAAATATCACTTTAAATTATGGTTATTACCTTATATGTGTTAAGCTGTGTCATAACTTGAAAGATCCTTTCCTCAATTTCAAGACTTTGATCTACAATGTCTAACAAGCGATTAAGTTCCATGTTGGCTTTATTGATATTTTTATATATTAGTACCTTTAGGTCGGGGGATGAGTACAAATCTGCTTCGCCAAGCAAATCATGGGCATCATGTCCCGCATACTACATATTTCAACATAAGAAGTGTTATTTCAGTTTTCTAAAAAATTAAAATAGCCGATTGGCATAGAAATAAGATTATATAAACAAATAATATAATTCACGGTAAATGTAAGTCGAAATTGTCACTAGTTTACATGTTCTATGGCTGGCCCTTTTCCACGATCATCCTGCCACATTATAATATATTTAGAACCGAAAAATATTTAAAAAATGGTTGAAGATTAAAAAAACTTATTGCTAGACAAGTAAAATTATACAAATTAGTAATAAATTTCATAGTAAATGTAAATTAAAATTGTTGATTGTTTACCGGTTCTGAGGCTATTTCTTTTCCTCGATCATCCTGCCACGTTGAAAACAAAATTGTTAATTGTTTACTTGTTCTGACGCAATTCCTTTCCCACAGTACTCTAGGTCTTATTAAACCTATGCACCTTTAACAAATACAATTCATCTTTGATGTTGATTTAATTAGTCTTTGAAATTGATGAATAATTGTATCCATGCCCTCTCAAGGTATATTGTCCAGATGTGTTCTGTACAACAACTGTGAGTTTTTATCATCACCATATAAGGAAGGTCCAAATTGGATGATCTTGCAATGGAAGAAAAATAGAGGTAGGCATATCAATGAAGTGGAAGGTGAGATCAATGAACTACTATTTCCCCACCTATTGGGGATTTTAATGACTTGAACATGCATATTTAAAAAAAATGGAACAATATAAACTCAATATTTTTAAGGAAAAATAACCACAAATGAGGCTAAAATGTAGAGAGACATAGTTGAAGGTAAAAAATGAGAACAACAAATTCATCCCCAAACTTTCTTCCCAATGACAGAACAATTGGAGAAGTACGATGGATCATGAGAAAAGTCTTATAGGGACTTGCTAGAGCTCTTCATTCAGAAATTTTGGAAAATGTATGAGGAATATCCCTAACCAAAGATAATAGACATTATCAAGGTGGACTCATTTGTTCCCAATATAGTGTCAGAAGAGGAAAATAGATCCATTTTTAACAAGATTAGTTCAAATGAGTGTCTTACAAGAATTTGGTCTTTCGAAAGGGATAAGAGTCTAGGAAAAGGAAACTAGAAAATTTAGTTCTTTGAAGGATTCTACAAGGGGTCCTTGTGTTAATGTAATCTCCAGTAACATGTAACCAACAGTATAATACTAACAGTAACAAGTCTAATTAAGAGCAAGTTAGGGTACTTACCTGGTGTGTGGGACCCTTCCTTCTTTATACTAAGAAATTTTACTTTCAGAATGATCTGAGCCTCTCAGAGGCCAGTCAACACTAGGAACTAGCTGAACCTGCTAGAGGGTAAGTACAAACCAGAGAGAGAGATGATGGAGTTGAGGTACAATCAAACAGGGATGCTCAATGACATTCAGAAAACATAGTGAAATTCACAATCAAATACCAACATAAAGGATGTCCAATAGATGTAAACACAAAAGGTCAAAACCTAGGTGATGACAACAATATGACTTCAATTAACCAACACAAAGGATCTTGAGAGAACGTGATCCATATAGAATTGATATGTCCACTAAATCAACTTGTTGAATACTTGCTTCCATTGTCAAAGCGATTACCATAGGAATATGATTTGTTGACCAAGGTTGATTCCTATGATACCCCCGAGCTTTATGGATCCAAAAGGATCTTTCGAGTCTAGTGAAGGTATTAAATGGAATCAAGTGGTTAAGAAACAAAAATGTGTCATTCTCACCAAGACTTCATCTAAGGATATGGCTAGTTCTAGGCTAGCAACCTCCAAAATGACCATTTCAACCATGGGAAAGGAACACATGGATCTTCTTGTGGGGGAAATACTAGAAGGGACTAGTCATTGTCTCCAAGGCTTGATAAGAAAGATACCATGGATTCAAAAGAAGAACAAAAAATTTCAAAGGATAATGCCATGGACCACTGGGTTTTGTAGGTGATATAAAGGTAAAAAATTATCTCAAATAACTCCTACTAGGTGCTAATGCTCAATGATAAGAATGGGGAGGAAATGGAAGCTATCGTAGAATTTTATCCATGAAAGTTATGTGTTGGAATGTAAGGGGTTAAAAGCCTTTCTCCCTTTTTAATTCTCCATCCCTAGTTCATTAAATATCCATATGGTAGTTGGGGCTATCCACTTCCTCAACACATAAACAAAATTTGAAATCCTCCACTTTACAATGAGTGGATATTGATGCTTTGATCTTATGGAATGTTTCCAACGGATATGAACTAATGTGATTCTTATTTGGTTTTATTATGTGCTTATTTGTTGTGAAAGATGATTTCATGTTTAAGGGAACTGCAGAAAATTCACCATGTTTAAGGCAACAATATGGGATTTCAAAACAAGCTTTCAAAATTTGTAAATTAAGTTTTATTTGATATTGAAGTTTTTGTATCTTATCCCATGACTAGAATGGATTTACATTGAAATATGATTTGATGTTTGAAGGCACTACAGAGAATCCACCATGCTTAAAGCGACAAGGTGGGCTTTCAAAATTTGTAAATTAGGTTTTTTTGGATACTGAAGTTTTTGTACCTTAGCCTATGACTAAAATGGCTTGACATTTAGAGGGACAACTTACCTTTTTTTATATTTGGTAGATGCACCCTAACTGCATATGCTACTACTATAACTGAGATTTCGTAAGCCAGTTATTGCATTGCATCCTCAAACAAAGTGGAATTGGATTGGCACTCCCAAATTCTAAGAAAATATAAGTATAATGTAGATGACAACATAAAAAAGGTTGAAGAAGAATCTATGTTAGATGCCTATTGTCCATCCAAAAACACTTGAAAAGCACTTCGGACCTAGCTTCTACCTAATAGTATGTTAAAACCAGCTTGTTCAACTGTTCAACCTTGTGCATCTATCAAATGATTGTAATTTGGTTGACTAAGACAGTACTATCATACATGATTTAGTTGGATTTCTAAAAATATATGCTTTTATAGTTTTTTGGTAATGTTTAAATATTTGCATTGATTCAGATAAAATTAAAAGCATTGAAAGCTTATATTCTAATCTCTGGATTTGGTGTATAGTTGCAATATTCTTTCCTTTGTCCTTGACTTCAAGCATTTGAGAACTGCTTAAATCAAGGGTCCTCTCTTTTTTTCCATCACTTGAATGGGATATAGATTATCCAATGTTTCCCTATCCTTTTCCCATTCAAGTATGATATTTTAAAGAACCTGTAAACTTGAGATTGCTCTATCAAATGCCAATTTTAACAATAACGATAATGCAGTAAGGGTTCATTGGTAGGAGAAGGGAGGATCAAGTATAATATCCCTATGATGTCACTCCTAAATGGAATAAGTACATTGTTACTATGTTTTTTCAATAATGAATATTGAGTACGCCATTTGAATCTGATTTTTCCTTGAAGGGGTTTTCCAAGGAGAAGCTTGAGATCGACACTGAAAGGAGATGTAGCCTAAATGTATTGTTTTATCACTTTATGAATTGCTCGGGGGTTCTTACTTGGGGCATCGAAGAGAAAGAACTATTAGTGCGAGGTTCAATAGTATGTGGGGGGCCATGGGGTTGGAATCGAGGAAGCGATGGAGGCATTTACATAGGAATAGAGTCATGGAAACTAGTTCCAATTTGATATGATATTTTTCTCTTTTTATTTTATTTTTGATGGGATTAGCTAGCTCTGCGAATTTATGTAAATATTATAACCAAGTTTATGTTTCCCAATAAAGACTATATAGCTTGTCAATTTGGAAATTTGTTAAATAAGTATACTTGGGTCTATATCCATTCCCTTTTTCGAAACCATATGTCAGCTTTCCCTCTTCCACACTAAATATAAAATTCTTAGGGCTCAAGGAGTGTTCAATGAAGGTTTTAAAATGGATGGTAGCCAGCTTAAGATCCCTCCAACAACTTTATTACCTTCCCCCACGGTTCATCGAAATTCATCGAAAACGACTCATGGAGATGAAAACAAATTTAAAAAACACTAAATTGCTTGAATGAAGAAAGAGTTGCTTCAATGAGAAACACGTTTGGGCTCAGTACTCACCGATTTTGGATGCATTGGCTCCTCGTAGTGTTGTCGATAAATATCGGTGTTGCTTAGTCTCCCCTAGTCGACTGCGGGTCCAACTCTTCTCTTCCCCTACTTGCTCGATAGGTTCCTAGATCAATCTCAGGTCCTCCCTCCGACCATGTTACTCTGCTCACGGGTTGAATGGAATTCAAGTGTAGGAGGTTCAAGATGAAATGTAGCTCAATATCAGCTCCTCCCTTGGACTAGGTTTCTCTGCTCATGAGTAGGTTGATTTGCTCACGGGTTGAATGGAAGTCAAGCGTCGGAGTGTTCAAAATGAAATGTATCTCAATATCATCTCCTCCCTCTGACTAGGTTGCTCTGCTCAACATTTGAATGGAAGTCAAGCGCAGGAGGTTCAAAATGAAATGTAGCTCAATCTCAGCTCCTCCCTCTAACTAGGTTGCTCTCCTCACGGGTAGGTTGCTCTACACATGGGTTGAACTGAATTCAAGTGCCGGAGGGTTCAAGATGAAATGTATTCATTTTTTGGTGCATGCAGGAGGTCCAAAGGTAAGTTTTATTTTATTTTTTATTTTTTTATGTATTATTTTTTATTTATAAATGTATCATATTCTCAAAGGATTGTTAGGTGGTTTTGGACCAGTCCATGAATGTGTGCTCATGGATTTTCAACTTTTAATACTCTATATGTTTTTTTATAATTGCCATGTCAATTTTTCCTTAAAAGAGACAAATCATAAGACAAAAATAAACTAAAACCTTGACTTAAAATACATAGTGTATATACATATGTGTTGATGTGCCTGTGCATAAACGTTGCAAACATATTTGAAAACTACATCATCCAAATTAGATATATTTGGCCCTTGAAAACTATTAAGAGAGCACAATATTTGTGAACAATGTAGTTTGATCACTTCCTAGTATTCCTAATTAAATATATTAGAACA